>JANHFL010009421.1:104402-121577 GCA_032468155.1 Oxyrhabdium leporinum | reverse complement strand
GTATTAACTGCAGCTAGAATTGTATTTGCACAGAATTGGAAAACCGAAATGATTCCTAGAGAGGAAAATGTGATTAGCAGTCAGTGTTGAAGGTCAAACTCAGTCCTCTTCTTCAGGTATTATGGCTAGGTATTATCAGGTATTAAGCAAAAGAAACCAATTACCATGGTCCAGAATTGGAAAACTAACTTAAAATCAGTCACTATCTAAGTTTTAAGCCACAATTGAAACTACAGTTTTAAATTAAGTGACTCTATATTATATATAGTTTTACATCTTGATATAATTGGGAATAATACAGATATCTGTTGCTGCTGCTATATTGTGAAATTACTTGGAATATTGCTTTTAGCTGTTTGAAGAGAGTATGTGTGGAGAGACATTCTTTAGATAGACCTTGTTGTGTTGATGCCAACTCATTTCTTCTTAATGATTTTAGTATTTAGAATCAGTGCGTCCACTTATGAACAATGAAGAATTTAAAAGAATGGAAGGTCTTGGCAAAGATTTTGCTGTAAATCTGGGACCAAAGCTACAATGGTATCTGAAGTTAAAATCTTGGTGGGCTACAAATTATGTAAGTAGGCAAATCAAGTGCTTTCATGAAATCGTACAGTTTTAAATTACACAAGTTTTCTTGATTTCTGATTTTAAATTTTCCCAAAAGTTACTTTGTAAAAACAAAAAATGCTTAAGATTTTAGTGTGTGACATCTAGAAAGTAGAAAGTGATAATAGTCACTTCAGTGTACTTACCCACAAAAAGTGACTTTTTAAATAATCCTATCGTACTCGAAACATTGACTGATACTGTTATGCAATTTTCACTAGCTCTCTTTTTGTTACCAGAGTGTTGAAAACAGCTTAGGATGCCTAAATTAAACTTGCAAATTATTTGTTTTCTTGTTTAGTTTATTTAGATGATTTATAAACCAACTAACTCAGAGGGTTTAGGCAGTATATAAAATCAAAACATAACACAAGGAACACAACAATAAAAAAGGTGGGCTGCTTAATCACCAAATGTTTTCTAGAGAAGTCAGGTGCTAACTATTCTCTAGAAGGCCATAAAAATGGAAGCCATTAATGCCTTGATAGATAAGCTGCTCCAAAGGAGCGAAGCAATGGCTAAGGGAACCTGCCTCTGTTCCTCCGCCTGTTATATATCCTGATAGGAGGAGACCTTTAGCAGGCACTTAGTCTTAATGAAGTTAATTATTTAGGTTGTCAGTGTTAGCCTAATTAACCTAAACTTTGAGCATGGTACCCTTAATCACAAAACTTTAAACAAATTTGCCAACATTTACTTTAATCCATCTCTGGCTTAGTTTCCTGACTTGGAAGATACAGCTCAGTTTTTATATGATTTCCTGATACAACTTGATTTTTATATCTTTTTGTTCTAAACAATTGCACTGAGTAAAAAAACAACAACCCAAAAATGGATTAATCATAGTAATTGAGGGTCAGTTTGATCTTTCAGTCCTTTGTGTTATTTTGTTTAGCAAGTATGACAACTTTTGATGAAGCTCATATTCTATATGTTCATTCCCTATATTATTTGCAATATACTTGGAAGCCCTGCAAAAATAAATCAGCACCAGTTTCATATTGTTCTGCAGTAAGCCAAAAAAACCCACAACCCCTCCAACAACCCATCACAGGAGCTTCCTCGGTCACTTTTCCAACAACTCTTGCCAAACATTAACCAAGACGGCATTTTCCCTTTCCCACAGGAAACAGAAATAAGGTTAGATGAGCTTTCTTTAAAAGCTGTTGGGTGGATGTTGTTGCTTATGTAAAACCAATACAGGCACCCAAATCAATCAAGTTGTCATAATTTGTTTGAGAAGGTTGAACTAATTGTATCTGAATGCCTTTTGATATTCTGTTTGAGTTTCATAGATAAATGAACCAGATCATTTCTTTGTTGTAGGTTAGTGATTGGTGGGAAGAATACATTTATCTTAGAGGACGTGGGCCTATCATGGTAAACAGTAATTACTTTGCGATGGTGAGTAAGCTATTCAGTTTAACCACAAATTGGCCATTCGGCTGGAATAAGGTCATAAATAGCTTCCCAACTGACATGTACTTGCCTGAATAATAATTTGTGTCTATATAGAAACAACAAATGTCATTATTTCAATGCATCCCAATGTAAATCAATGATACCAACATCTTGCAAATCCTTTTTTTATCATCCTGGTTGGTCCTAGTAAAGGTAGATATTTCAGGCTTAATTTCACTGTGCTAATATTGTTGTCCTATGACATCAAAATCTGGATCTAGATGAAGGAATTAAAATAATTGTATGTCAAGGGTGCAGGTGCTTTTCATTCACTCATGGCAGCAGATTATATGTTACATAACATTTTTTATTTTGGTGTAAATTAGACAACACGTGCTCCATTGGGTCATCATTTCAGAGATATTTCTTTACCTAAACAGAGAAATAGAATGAGCAAGAGTGGGCAAAAAAGCAGTTGGAGCGGGAACAATTTCCCCATTAATTTCCCTTCCTTTCCCAGCAGGCAAGTAAGTGGCTGCTGCAGGGTGGGGGAGGGAATGAGGGATTATGGCTGGGAAATTATCGTGGAAAATTGAAAATGAAGATCATGCGACAGGGGCAGCATCTCAGCAGCCAGTAGCACAGAAGCAGTCACAACTTTCATTCCCTCAGAAGTCATGTGGCCTGGATTTTGAACACATTCTATAAGTTAGTCTATTTGAGTACCTTGGTTCAAAAATTGTTGCCCTGTGATGTACCATTTCACCCAATTAAAGGTCATGACAACAAGTTTTAGTAGTATATAGATTTCACAATATGCTTTTGCTTCAAACACACTGCTTTCAGAATTATCTTAGCCTTAGAAGTACTTTTTAGATTACGGCGATAAAAAAAGTTCCAAATAGTGTATCCTCCCTTTGCGTCCCATGTTTGATATATTAGGGATGTGAATTTAGATCATTATTCAAGTATGCAGGGACCTGTAAGAAAAAAAAAACTTACTGTATTTTGTGTGTACTTTTGTTTCCCTATTACTGTAATAATATTATGGCTTCTGGGTATCTAAAAGGTCCTCACAAACATAATACTTTAACATCTGTTCCTACCTCTTCTTGTCAATTTTCAGGATTTTCTGTATTTTACTCCATCTGCTGTGCAGGCAGCTAGAGCTGGCAATGCCATCCATGCCATCTTGCTGTATAGAAGAAAATTAGATAGACAACAAATCCAGCCAGTATGTAAATTTTCCAACTTTTTTGAATGCCATAAATAAGTATGATTTCTATTGACAGATCGCTGAGAGGAAATAAGACATCTGACTATCAGATGTAAATATAATGTGTACGTGACCTGATAAAATAAATGAAAAAAGCAGGATGGTTGGGAAACAGAGAGTTAGGGACCAAATTAAAACTAACTATATGAGCAAGTCAGGAAGGGTTTTTTTTTTCCCCCAGGCTCATGTAACTAGGCTATTCTTTTTTGTTGACTTCAGATTCAGTGTGTGTTTAATCCTATTCACATAATAGCAGTAAAGTTCCAAACTTAGAATTAGGATAAAGAATTTTGGAGAGATTTTTGTGTATCCCGCAAAAAAGACTAACATCTTTGTGTACCTGTATTGAATAGTCACCTACTTCAAGATCAGCAACTTGATGCTTACAGGCATCATGATACCCATTGATTCAGTTTTATTTATTTATACCTCCATGCGCGCACAGACACCAAAATTGTGCCAGGCCATTTGTTCTCACAAGGCTTTGGAAGAATTAAGCCATTTAATATTTTTAACTTTCTTTTAAATTAAAATTGTATTATTTAAAAATATATATTTGGAGGCCTTCAATATTATACACACACACTATAATGCTCAGTTCCTAAAAAAAGTTGATTCTGCAATACTTGTAATATTAAAAAGCTATGCATGGGAAATATCAAATAAAGTAGAGTGCTGGCCTTTGAATCCCATCTTTTAAAGGTGGCTAAAAGGTAGTTTCCTGTTGTTTTGTAATTATGAAGAATTGAATATTGCTATAGAGACATGACTCTTACTGAACTTTCCTATTTTATTATAGTTCTTTCTTCATGTCTGAAATTCATGTCTGTTTATTTCCAAAGTCACAATATGACCATTTCAAGTATATTTCACTGTTGTCATGAGCAGGTTTTTCGGGCTTCTCATAACTATGGGGTAGGTAGAAACTTGGGCTGACAAATATATTTATAGGTATGCAATGAATACAACATACTTATATTAACATGGACTGCTATATATAAAGAAGTGTACGATTCAATTTCCATTTTAGCTGTTCCTTTCCTAAGTGTAATCATTATGAAGTATTTTTAAATCCAGGCTAGTTTCATGTATATAACCTAACAACTTCCTCCAAATACAAGGTATCTTTGATACCGTAGGAAAAAGAACTGAAGTTCTCATGTGGTTATAAGGCTGTAGTTGTGCTAATGCTGCAAGTATAGGTCATATTTTGTGCAGTGGTGGGATTCAGATTTTTTTACTACCGGTACTGTGGCCGTGGCTTGGTGGGTGTGGCTTATTGGTGATGTGACTGGGTGGGCGTGGCCTAGTGGGCCTCCCCAAAGCCCCCTGGGAGCCAAAATGGGGTGCCCTGTTTTGGGCCTAGTGGCCTCCCTGCACTTACCTGGAAGCCAAAACGGGGCACGTGGGGAACTCCAGGAAGGAGCAGGCAGGGGCGGGGCCAGCCAGAATCTCTCCTACCGAACCGGCTGAATCCCACCACTGATTTTGTGGCCAAAGCTGTGAAATATTTGAGAACTTGCAGTGGCAGAAAGACATATTTGGGAACTCACGTTGGCAGAAAGAAGACATAGATGAGAGCAATGATACACACTATGCTGTGTTCTATGAAGGTTTTTTCCCCTCAATATGGGTGTTTCTTCAATTTTTAAAATGGAAATTTGATACACAAAAATGCTGAGACAGAAGATCTCAAATATCCAATGCATAGGATAGAATATGCAGAGAAAAAACAAATGAAGGAAGGTCTGTATGCACACAAACACACACACACAGAGACAAACACACAATAAGTTACATTTGTATGAGACCCTTCAGTGATCTATTCTGATGCTATTGCTGGAGCTCCCAAATTTTGCCTAATTACATAAATATTAGAAAGAAAATACTTCCATACTACCTAAAAACTATAGGAAGAAAAAATACACTTTTGAAAGATACTTCATTAACGGAAGACATCTCCAGTGGAAAGGTCACCTGGCAAACACCCTCAGTTACTAATGTCAAGTTATAAACCATATAAAACTTGTTTTCTCATATAGGAATGACTTCTTTTTAGGCAATTGCTTTAGGCCTGAAGTGCTCTGGGCATCCTCAGATCTTCTGGTAATCTCTGTAACCTTCGTGTATGTTTTTTCTTCACAACCTAATTATTTCTGTAAAATACAGTTGTAATGCTCATTTGCGGCATAGATTCTTCTGATGGGATCCACTGTTCCGCTCTGCTCAGCTCAATGGGAGAGGATGTTTAACACCTCCCGTATTCCAGGAAATGAAACAGGTAAGAAGTACCAGCTGACAACATGGAGCATCAGAGAATTCAATGTATAAAACAATGCCAGAATTCCCTCTTAACTCTATTCTGCTAATTACAAATCGTTACACTATGCAGAGCATTTGCATTATTCTGGTTCAAAGCGGGCAAGAGACCTTTGGGTCTAGCACGGTCACCTTAACTATATATCTGCCTTCTGCTTCTTGAAGAAGTTGTGCTTTTTCCACAGCTTACAGAACAGCCATGTGCCTCAGGATTTTTTGGCAGCAGGATGATAACATATAGTTACATCTTAACATCTCTTTCACTCAAATAGTGGTTTTCCTAAGCCCACGTGGCTTCAGCATCATCCTGGAAAAAGTGTCATTTCTTTAATCAGCAGTCAACAAGTACTAGAAAAAGTCCAATGCTAGGTATGAAGCTCCCTTGCCTGTTTTATATTCTGATGTTACATCCCTAACCTAAGGAAATGGAGTGAATTGTACACTTCAAACAATGTGGTAGCTGGTGAATAAATCTGCAGCCAATTTAAAATAGTTCACTGCCTAAAAAGAAAAAGATTTTAGCTTGCATTTCTACAACTTTTGTTTGTAGAAAGAATTGCTGTTGGAAAATGGCTTGCTACGTACTATGGAGATTTTATTTTGTGTGATTATTAATACTTCTCTTTCCATTTTTTTAGGTCCTCTTATTTTCCACCACTTCTTTAATCTTCGTGGCAGCTACACTTTCTTCTTACTTTGAAACCTTTGTTTGGGGGATATTTTGATTTTCCCTTTTTCCTTTCAGCTTATGATTTACAATACCGTCCCATTGTGCTCCTCTCAATATGAACGTTTGTTCAACACTAGCCGTATACCAGGCATAGAGACAGGTACAGTGTTAGTCCTGTCAATGTATTTGGCCCCTCCTTTACATTCTGTATATAGCAAATTACTGCAATGTATGAATGCCACATTTGCTAAAGCTGTGCGCTTTTTCTTGCAGAAGTTTCTATGCTTTTAATATAGTGCGATAAGAGATCCAGTTCTTAAAGCTATGTGGACCATTGCAGTTGTGGCATTCTCAGTAAAAAGTGGATAATTAAAGAATGAATTAGGATGAGACATGTTAGAAATCCCAATGTGCATTCCCTATACAGATACTGAATCATTTTTTTAAAAATAGCAATAGCACTTAGACTTATATATCACTTTACAGTGCTTTTACAGCCCTCTCTAAGCAGTTTACAGAGTCAGCATATTGCCCCCAACAATCTGGGTCCTCATTTTACTGATCTCGGAAGAATGGAAGGCTGAATCAACCTTGAGCCTGGTGGGATTTGATCTGCCAAATTGCAGGCAGCCGGTAGTCAGCAGAAGTAGCTTGCAGTACTGCATTCTAACCACTGTGCCACTTTTGCGCCACTATAGCTGCATTCAAACTGGTATAACTGTACAATGAAATTGAATACAGCAAGAACCTTTAAAAAAGTAAAACCAAAAAAGAACTATAAAAATTTTAAAAGAACTTTAAGCATGAGTCAGATGGTTCCAACGAACCTTGGTCCTGCTCTTTGAAAAAAGAAGAGTTCTTGAAGGGAACATCTTTTTCATTAAGAACACATTTTAATTTATGCTGTACTTTGTGCAAACTGGTATGTGGTCCAGCACTTCCTTCTGTGGAAAGAAATAAAATAAGCCAATAGAAGAGAAAATATGTAGCTCAGGATTGAATTGTGGAATCCTTTGGCTACACAACCAACTAATGCCTTCCAAACCAACTTAGTAAACCAAAAGACCCAGAAGTCCAATAAAAATCCACAGGAGTTATCTATAAATGCAGCTTAAGCACTGGAAGAGCAGAACCCATCCATGAACACCAAATAAAGTCAGAAGACACAATGGAAACTCTTTGATCTCACAACCTAGGAACAGATTTAATTATAGTTTTAATTGGGAAACTGAGCATCCTAGACCAAACTAAATCCAAAAATGCTAGGAAATTCCTGGAAATTTTGCACTCAGACAAATCAGCCATCAATAGTACATAAATAATCCATATTTATACACCATTCAAAAGAGACAATAAAAAAACTAAGAAGGAAACAAAAATACCAGAACAGAAGCCAACACGTTGCTAATCAAGGATTAACATCAAACAATCAGAAAACAATGCAGTACCCTAATTAAAAAACTACTAAGGAGAAAACCAAACACCCAACAAATTGGTAGGGCAAATTGCTATGTGTGAATCGGGAGCAGAGCCCATACTCACTAACACTGATGTTACCTAGTTGGATAATAAAACCTGCAAATAAGCACCAAGGATTCCACAAAAAATATTTAGGAATGAAGAGACATTGTCCAAAATATTTTAAAATCATGGAAATGTTAGGACGACACCAATTAAATAAATTCAGTATATTTCTAATTAAATGTATTTCAGTTGCATTAAGTTAATAATTTGAAAATACTATTTAATGGAGTGGAGTTGATTTTGATTCCCAATATTGTGCATTTGCCATTAACAGTCACTACTGGAAAAACACAACGGTAGTAGAGTCTTCTCACAAATGGAGAAGCTTTTAGAATCCTCTGATCCTTGTTCCTTCTCTTTTGCCTTACATATTATAACTGAGAAAAGAGAATTAAAAACCCAAAGAGCTTATGTAGAATCTTTTTAATATACATCATATCTCACACTGGGTTTTAGAGGGAAGAAAACAAACATATGAAACTACATTTAAGCAACTGGAATAAGTAAAAAATGTATTTTTCTGCAATTCCCTGATTTAGCAAAAAGATATTTTTTAAAAAATTACCTTCCACAAAAGATACAAGTAAAGGCATGCATGGTAATAGTTCAGTTGGTTCATGATACTTGAACTGTTGTCTTGTAAAAATCCCGCATAACACTTCATAATGTGACTGCTAATTTAACTGGAGTAAATTATGAATATTGCAGCCATTTTTCCTAATTTTAAAATCACTTTTTTTAAGTCTCTCAATCACTACTAATGTCTTCACTAACCTTTTCTCTTTAAAGCTTATTTTTCCTAAGCTTTTATTGGCATGTAACACTTGATAATGAAAAAGAATAATCAAGTGCTGACCCTGAATTACAAATTATTGTGGCTTTATTTAAAAAAAAATATTTATGTAAGGACACTCCTTTTATGTGTGTGATAATTAAGTTGCTAGTTTTAATTCATTTCTTTTGGAAATGTTGATATCTGCAATATTTGCATGGAAATTATATAAAAGTTAAGTTACGGCATTTTGTATCTCTTGACTTGTCTATAAAATATCAGTTTGGTAAGATGCAAATATTTTTATTTTTTGTGATATTGAGCATATTTAAATTTTAGAAGACGAAAACTAGCTTTTAGTTTGAAATGATCTGGGTGGAATAATGAATGTTTGAATATTTTTCACGAGATTTAGAAAGAAACACCAAGAAGACTTATTTTGCTAGGTTTAAAGATAGTCCTTGAGTTATAACCATAATTGAGACTGCAATACTTTACGGTCATATGTTATGAGAGTCTTAAAAGAGGATCACACCATATGATCAGATCCGATTTTACAGTATTTTGCAGCAGTCATTAAGGGAATTCTGTTGCTGTTAACCAAACTCATTGTTTGCTTGGGGTATTTTTTTGCTGGAAACTGGAATTTTAACACCTGTTTCTGACACAAATGTCATAAATCACCATCATATGACTGCAGGGCACTGCAAATGGCCATAATGCAGGGCAGTTGCCAAGCGCCCAAAATTTTTTTGGGGGGGGGACGCGCGACAGATTAGAAACAAGGTCATAAGTTCCATTTTGGAGTCCATTGTAACTTCAAACGATCAGTAAGTAATTGGTCATAAGTTGAGGACTACCTGTATATGTGTATATTTCGAAATAAATTGCTTGTACATATGACAACTTCAGTGTTCGACTAAATATCTCAACCTAAATATAAAATTGCCTCACTAATTATGGCAATTAAGATACCTTTCACTGACATGTTGCAGGCTGGAAATTCTGCAGATTACTATGCAATCCGAGCACTTTCTCATGATCCAATTTTAAGAAAAGTAGCACATACATTAAATTACATAATTGGGTAGATAGAAAATGATCTTGACTCTATTTAAAAAGAAACTGATGTTTGTCTTCTAAAACTTTTTAAAAAATATTAAGCTGCTTTTTCATGAAAATTCTAGTAAAGAGTAAACAATTCTTATGCAATTGAATGGAAGAGTTTCATTAATACTGGTAGCTGAGAGACCAGAGTCACCTTATCAATGAGCATGTGAATTTAATGAAAAAATAAAATAAGTAAATATAGCTGCAGTTTGTAGCTGAGGACTGCAGTATGTGAATTCTTTTATTATTAAAACCTACAATTATTTCAAATTTTGGTTTTCAATTCTAGACACTCTCCAGCATTTGAAGGACAGCAAACATATTGCTGTATATCATAAGGGACGTTATTACAAAGTATGGTTGTACTATGATGGCAGGCTCCTGAAACCCAGGGAGATTGAGCAACAGATGCAGTGGATCCTAAATGACAAATCTGAGCCTCAGCCAGGTGAAGAGAAGTTAGCAGCTCTTACTGCTGGAAACAGGTATGAAACCTGGTAATTGTAGGTCTCTTAATTTAAAAAAATATATATATTTATTTTTATTATTTACCTGATCTCTTCTTTATTTTTAACCAGACGTACTGTAGTCTGTTCATGCTTCCTTGACTGATACGCTTGTTGCAATGGATTAATTGTAAAGTGAACGTCTTTGGGATTTGTATCCTTCTTAGCAACACACACTATTGCTTTTTTAACTGAAAGTTTGAATATCAGCTTTCAAGTGGTTACAACTGATTCGTTTCTATTACTTGTTAAGCTAATGGCTGAGTGTAGGCTCAAGAGATTTCTTTTATTTATTTCAATTATTAGGTGAGGAGGATAGCAGGAATCAACATATTGTGTGCACAATGGACTGGATCCAGACATACGGAACACAATACACACAGTTAACATGTAATATCACACCATCTACTGAATTTTAGCAGTATTTCAGAATGAAAGACCATGTTAAATGGATTTTGATGCCAAGAGAAAGGGGATGCTAGGGAATTGGGGATGGTGGGGATGTGCCCCAGCTAACATAATGGCCCGCATAGATCGTTGGGGGCAGCTTGATGTTCAAGATATGCTGTGGCCATGCTGTCAGGTATGTTTAAAGGTAGTTTAAAGATGTTTACTATTCTTAAATCAACTAGTTTGGAAACTACTTCATGGATATTATTATTTGTAGAGGCTGAAAATAAGCAGGCATTCTCTGTAGTTCCTCTAATATATGTAGCCACCATAGCTGTGGTGATAAGTGGCTCCCAATAGGCCATAGCCATAAAATTTGCCTCTTCTGAGTTGCTGTTACTTTGTTTTCTATGTGCATTTCTTGGAAGATGGCCATGTCTGTTACTGTTCAATAGAAGTTAGGGAACATATTGGCTCTTGGATCTGCTGAGTGCCTCAACATTGATTTGGCAGGTTCGAATAGTATTACCAATCTCTCCTGTCATTTGAGCCCAAAAGTCTATAGAGTAGTCTGGCTGCAGCAGTTGCTGGTTCATTTAGTTCATGCTGTTCTCTTATCCAGGGTGGACAATCCTGAATAGGATTCACATCTCACAAGGTGTTTCCTGAGACACACTGTATAAATGGGGCATAGTATGTCCCCTCAGTGTGACTGCAGGATCTCACATCAAAATATAGATCACATCGTGACTGGCTGTAAGCTCAGGTCATATACCAGTCCAGTATCTGATTTTTTTAATATAAGTAATGATGTGCGTCAAGATGGCCTTAGACATTGGTATTTGAACATAGATCTTTTTAACACTATATTTTATTGTGTTTTGCTCATCTAGGTGAAATGTTAATATATATTGGTAGTCCATGTATGATGTGCCATACACTAAATAAATAAATGGGGTATTGTGGCAACAAGATAGGGAAAGCCAGAGGATTAATGCAGCGGACTCTAATTTGCATAGATGGATTTAAACATTACGGTTAAATGCATGTTAAAATTTGAAAGAAACCTTTATATAAACTAATATAAATATAAATGTTTTGTTTGAGAATTCCATTGATCTGCAACTTTTTCTTTCATATATAGCATTGGTGAAATTTGCAGTGATTTTTGTTGTTTCTTCGTTAGAGAAAGCCAGCTTGGTGGAATAGTTAAAGCACCAGGCTAGAAATCAGGGAGAACATGAATTCTAGTCCTGCCTTAGGTACAAAGCCATCTGGGTGACCTTGGGCCAGTCACTTTTCAGCCCTTGGAAAAATGCAATGGTAAACCCTTTCCCCAAAAAACATTGCCAATAAAACTGCAATCCAGGAATCGTTACTGACTTGAAGGTGTGCACGCACACTCAAGGACACACACACACAAATGCATACAAAGTTCATTAGACATAACTTTAAATCTGAATATAAAATTACATCCTTTTTCTAAGGATGATTCTTCAAGTGATTTTACACAATATTTTTATATTCATCTGACAGAGTTCCTTGGGCTAAAGCTCGCCAAACATATTTTGCAAGAGGAAAGAACAAGCAATCATTGGATGCAATTGAAAAGGCTGCTTTCTTTGTTACTTTGGACGATACTGTTCAAGGTTACAGAGAAGAGGATCCAGTTACATCAATGGATGCATATGGAAAGGCACTTCTACATGGCAAATGCTATGACAGGTATACTATGCTTGACAAAGAGGTATTCTTTCATCTTTTCGTGTGTGTATGTGTGTGTATTCCAGTTTCAGTAGGTGAAAAGCAATAATTCTGTCTGAAAGCATGGGTTTGACTACCATTGAAAATCAAAGAACAAATGGTACACTGTTCAGTGAAATGCTTACTGATGTCTTGCTTTAATATCTTTCGGTTATAGTGTTTTCTGAATAATTAAACAATGGGGCCTTTTAGAAGTCAAGATTATCTCTGAATTCTGTTTCTTCATTTAAAGAAATTTTATATTTGTATCTTTCATTGAAAAGTTTCTAACTTTGTCCACAAAATGCCTATCTCATGTGTTCAACTCTTACTGCCACTCCCAGAGATTACCAAGCACTGTAGGTTTTGGTGAGGTGGTATTGCTGTTGGGGACCTACTTTTATTTCAGTATACAATTTCTGGACAAAGAAATGACTAATAGTGCGGTATACTTAGTTGATAACAAAGTACATATATACCTATTGCAGTGGTCTTCTTATGCAATGCACAGAAAAGAGTTAAGAAATAGTAAGCAAAAGAAATACAACAGGAGAGGAGAGATAAAAGGAAAAGAAAATATAGCTCCATTAAATTTTGTGTACACCAACACCATTTACTGTGTTTTGCTAAACTTTATCACTAGAGACATGAAAAAATAGTATTGAAACCGCAACAATCCATTGTATTCTGAAGATTTTTTTTCCACATCATTTTGGGTGAGCCTCAGTTTGGTAGAAATGAAATTCATAATAGCAGTAGCAATAGCCCTTAAGATTTATATACCTCCCTCTAGTGCTTCATAGCCCTCTCTAAGCAGTTTACAAAGTCAGCATATTGGCCCCAACAATCTGGGTCCTGATTTTATTGACCTCGGAAGGATGGAAGGCTGAGTCGACCTTGAGCCAGGCAGGATCAAACTGCCAGCAGTCGGCAGAATTAGCTTGTAATACTGCATTCTCACCACTGTGCCACCACGACTGAATGTTTTGGGGATTTCAGGTTTTGGGCAAAACAGAATTCAGCAGGACAAATAAAGCAAGGCTGGTAGATGTTGTCCATTTCTTCTCCCAGCAGAGCATCCCTCTCTGATCTTTATCTCCTAATCCCCAGACTTAGCAATGCCTTCTATTCCTCTGCTTAGCTACTAGTAATGACCCAGCATGGCAGATTCTGCTGCTTCCAGCCTACAAATGTAAACTTGTACAGTATCCACATTCCCAACAAACATCTCAAGCTTCAGCACAAGTGTTCCTTTATATTTATCGTAAATATGTTAAACGAAAGGACATGACACATGCTTCTCTCATTCCCTGCTCAATACTGAATGATTCAGTAAGCTTTGGGTCTGCTGTATATCTGAAGTGCAGCTGAAAGTTAGTCTGTTGCAAGTTAACATATAAAGTCCATCCAAATTTGATAAAGTTGTGATTCCTACATCTGATATTTCATTATCTTAAGTGTTATCTGTGATATTTTCTATCAAGATGTTTGAAGAGGATTTGTTAATTTATCTCTCAATTGTTCAGTTATCTATAGTTTTCCACCATTGGGCAATTAATTTCTAGCTGCTAAGGTTAAATAAATGATAGTCATTTGTTTTTAAGGTTGATATATAATCCAGTGAATAAGTCTAGTAACTAACTCTGGGTAGTTTTGATTTTTCCCCCAGTAATAATGCTAATGTCATCAGCATTATCAGCATCAAGAGTTTTATGCCAAAAGGATGGTCACATGGCCATCACAAAAGAAAACTCCCCTTTAGTAACAACCTCTATGTGCCAATTTGACTGGAGTCAAATGCGAGCCTTGTGCAATCTTCTACTGAAGATTAAATCAAGAGGTGGATCTCCTATTTTGTAATAGCAACCATTAATTTTTTGAAATAGTTTCTTGTGGTTGTTTTAGATCAAGGGTATCAAAGTCAATCACTTCATGGGCCAAACTGTGATGTGTCACAGCGTTTGCGAAGCTGGGGTGGGCATGGCCTGTGCAGGCCATATGTGACCCGCAGACTGGGCTACCAGTTTGACAGGCCTGTTCTAGATGACTAAATATTGAATTCTCCAAACTTGTATAAGAATTGCTGAAGCTCTAATATCTTTATTGCCAATAAAGTTAATTTCAGAAAAATACATGATCACCTATTCATTTTTTAAAATTGACCTTCATAGAGAGTTTCCTTGTTGTAGGATTTTTTTATTCTAAAGGTTATATCTTCAGCAAAGTTTCATTTAAGTCAAATTATAGTAATTTTCCTGTCTTCTACATATGTTATTAAAGGGTTGAGAAGTATCCTATACAAAGGCTACGTATTTATTATTCAAAATTTGGAGCATTATTTTGGTAAAGACATCAATTTTGTTTATTTTTAAAAAAATGTTTCCGGTGAAAGAACGATTGATTTATAAAAATACTTTTAATAATTTAGAGTTTCGATTTGAAACTATTCTTTTAGGGTTTTGCTCCATTTTCTATCCCTTCCTCAGTTTTTTTCCCCAGTATTCCCATCATGCAGGATTCTGTGCTGAGTGTTTATTAGTCTATGTTTGTGGAGAAGTAGGCATAGCATCTCCCCGTGGGTATTTTTTTCTAAAGCGTTTTGTAAATTTTTGCAAAATTGAAGAGAAAAATATTTTTGTCGACGCTTCCTCTTGCAGTTGAATGGCTCCATTTTAGCTGCATAAGCATTGACATTCAGAGATTGCTATTAGTAAGTATGGTGATAAACCAGTTTATGGACATTGTTGTTTTTCATAGGTGGTTTGACAAGTCGTTTAATCTCATAGTGTTCAGAAATGGTAAAATGGGTCTGAATGGTGAACATTCTTGGGCAGATGCCCCAATTATCGGACATCTTTGGGAGGTGAGCATTTCTATTACTAGTCTGTAATTAATTAGATTTAATAATTTAAATAATTATTTAAATTTAGCTTTTGCCTTGGTCGTGTTAGCTATTTTTGGAGAGTGCATCATTCAAGGGTCAAATGTGACTCTTCCTCTGCAGAAGGTTCAGATCCGTGTTGGAACTATGCAGTGGACCATGCAAGCACCAAAACTGCGAACTAAATTCTGCTGCTGTTTTCTATCATAAATCAAATGTATTACAGCAGGGGTGATGCTTTCTTCCTGAGGATGAGGAGAATCCTTGACCTCTGATTAGTATTGAAGACTGCACATTAGCAAGTAAGCAGGACCAGGAAAATAGATATTATTGATATGATATTTCTCACAGAATAAATAAATATATGCCAGCAACAGAGTAGTTGAAGTTCATTGATAACATTGCACATTATTTTCTTATATCTTATGAATCTACATATAGTTGATATACATACTTAAGAAATGTGGAAAGTTATTATGTGATATGGGGTCATAGAACATTTCTTTCTTGCCATTGAAAATTTGAAGTTTTTAATCAAAATGCAAGATTTAATCAGAATCTTTGGGTTTCTTTCTGTATGGTTTGCAGCAGTATGTTTAACATGCTTATAAGTATTTCTGTCATTCCCCCAACCATCTACACTATCCATCTCCAGAATGTCATGTTTTCTGACTGTGTTGAATTGGGATACGCAGAAGATGGACACTGCAAAGGGGAGGCCACTCTAGGCATTCCTATGCCTACCAAGCTGCAGTGGGAAATCCCTGAAGAGGTGGGTACATATCCAAGTATAGATCCATGGTATCAGGTATATATCTGGATGCTACCGTATAATGTTTCTTAATGACTGAAGTACACATCTATCCATTTTTCAATGAAAATGTCTTTTGTTTGTTTTTAAAATAGATTAGTGCAATCACTGCTGATTTCGTTCAGGATAAGCTGATAAATTTAGGATTAAATGGTTTTTAAAATGTGATCTCTGAATATTTCCTGAATAATACTATGCTTGTTGCTATTATTTAGTGCCAAGAAGTGATTGAGAAGTCTCTCGACATTGCAAGGCCATTAGCAGATGATGTAGATGTTCATTCTTTTCCTTTTGATACATTTGGGAAAGGATTGATGAAGAAAACCAAAACTAGTCCTGATGCATTTGTGCAACTTGCTTTGCAACTGGCTCATTATCGGGTAAGTATCTTAGGTATTTTTACTCTAATTTAGACAATTAAAAAGAAAAACCCAAAAAAAATCCATAAAGTACCTGATACCATTTTTAAAGGTCCTGCTTAAAAAGAAAAAGTTTCCCCAGATTAAAAAAAAAGAACTTTCCAGTCATAGGAGCTTTCAGCCTTTCCTAAAGCTTCCTTGCTGAAGTCCTTTAATACTGTAGTATTTATTTTCAGTCACCCAGGAATGAAATTTAAGCGGCTCTGTATTCTGCATCATTTTAGTACTATTTTATCAAGTTTTGCCATTGTCTGTGGCAAAGATCTGTTAATTCACAAATGCATCCTATTTTGAAGGGTCTTTTGCAGTACAGTAAATACTGTAAAGTGTGGAGAACTGATGCAGAGAGACTCTATCTAAAGCAAATATTAACATAGCACTACAAGTACATATTTCATGTGATATTGCATGCAATTTCCCTAAAAATACATTGTAGATATGGAAAATATTCAGAAAGGAACAGCTAAAAACATAACGAAAACAGTCAGAGAAAGCTCAGCATGAAATGAAAAATATTCTAGAATCTATTTGGGATTAAATTCTGTTGAAGTCAGTAAAAGAATTGCTGAGGACTTGTGTAGGATTCTGCCATAGGGAGATTAGGTGTGAAGTCCATATGCACGTAGATACTGTTCCTCACCCAGGAACAAAGCCCAGTACTATCATCTTCATTCATTCATTTATTAAATTTATATACCGCCCCATTCCAAGGACTCGGGGCGGTTTACATTTAAAAGTCTCTTA
>JANHFL010009421.1:86694-104302 GCA_032468155.1 Oxyrhabdium leporinum | reverse complement strand
AGGACTTAATAAAGCTCCTTACCTGTGTTCGGTCAGACTCGGAACGACTCTTCTTCCAGGTTCCCTCTAGACGTCTTGCTCTCCCTTGTGCTTCTTCTTCCTCTATATACATCTTAACTTATTCTCATATATTATTTAGCTTTTTTTTTAATTGAGATGGGAATAAAAGTGTGTGTTTGTATTGAAAGTAAGAGTTGATGCTCATGTTTATGTGACTGACATAATACGATTTATATTCATATGTCAAAGAGATGTGGTAGTTTAACAGCTTAAAGATTTGTGGACCGGAGAAGGTTGGCTCTCTGCATTCTCTGCATTCTCTCTGCATTCCAGCCTTAGCACCGCATGACGGTATGAGCTCCCCTCACTTGCCTCAGCTTTTGCCAACCTAGTAGTTCGAAAGCATGCAAATTCAAGTAGATAAATAGGTAGTACTTCAGTGGGACCGACAGCAGAAGTCAGAAACCAACCTGCGCCAGACCAACCCAAATGCAAGGGGAACAACGGCAGAGAAAAGGCCCCAGATGACACAGACCTTCCTGCACAATGCCATTAACTGCTCTGTGCAGAGCTAGTGCACACCCTGGGTCGCACTCTGGATAGTCCGTGAGCATGAACTGAATTAACTCGCAATTTTAGGCAGCCAATCTTCTTCTCTGTAATAACATTGTAGACTCCTGGCTTTCATGTACCAACCCCATACGCTAAATAATTAAATAATGATACTCATATGTGATTTTTTTTTACTGTTGAATATAAATAACTTTGTATTTTTCTTAGGACATGGGAAAATTTTGCTTAACATATGAAGCATCTATGACCCGCCTATTTAGAGAAGGCAGAACAGAAACAGTCCGCTCATGTACTGTCCAGTCCTGCAAATTTGTGCAAGCTATGGAAGACCCAAATGAAATTGTAAGTTGAATGTGCTAATCAAGTGTAATATTACCTTTGCTTTTATTTCAGTTTACTTTTATTTAAACCCACAATTTCTAAGACAAATAAGTAGTTTGATTTGCTTTCCTGAGTAATATAAATACGTTGTAGTAAATAAATATTAAAGTATTGGGAAATATTTCAAGTTTTTTTCCTTAAACAAATAATTGGTTGAGGTCAGGAAAACTTCAGAGTGAAATATTTTTTTCCATGCAATTTCTGCTTTTAATTTTATATAAACATTTTGTTTGTTGTTTTTCCCAAATGGAGCACAATAATTTCAGTACATATACAGAATTGCCTCTGGAACTTAAGTAGCTGAGAATGAAGCCATCTGGTGGTCATAAAAAGTACTATTTATGTTTGATGTATTAAGACCTCAAAATGTTGAGTCTTCCTTTTCAATTGTTAAACATGTTATAAAATGTTTTGTGTGTAAAAGTACTCTTTTTATCTTTCATATTACTTAAATCATTTGTTTAGATTTTCAGAGCAATATGTAAAAGCCATTAAATCATCACCGTTAACCATTTTATCATAGGGATATAAAATCACAATTTTCCTGTGATTAATGCAAGTTCAAATGAGTAGAGAAAATGTAATACTCAATAGATCAAGGTAGTGAAAATATAAATTTATATAATTAGTTTTAGTGCTATTATCAAACCATCATAGAAACCTCATATGGAAGTGTCCATATTTTGAATGCCAGTTTTATAATAATATAAAAGTTGACATGTTCAATCACTTCTGCCTCTTTTTGAGAGAGACATCATTTTGCAGCATCGTCTGTCAATAACTGTCCTTGTACGTTTATATCACCAATCATAATACCTACCTACCTTGACTTCTGTTGGCCTCTTTTTCAATTATTTTATACTTTTCCCCCCATCATATGTCCAACATATCTAAGAATAATTTCAATACAGTGTTAAGAGTTTCACACAAGCAGCCTGGTTTTCTCCAGCATCAGTTAGAGCTGTCTTTCTTTTGTTTAGCCTTTCTGATTATCTGAATTTCACAGCAATATAAAAAGTAATAAAGGCAGGATAAAATCTAACAAGTAAACATTTTACACTTGGGGAAATCATTGCTTGGACAAAATGTACCTTTATTATCACCAGATCTCTGCACTTCAATGATTTTGTTTAGATTTGTTAACTTATCCCATATAACATTTCTGAACATTTTTTGAGTTTCGGAAGATAAAATTAATTATTTTTTCACCTTTTATTTGCATTGGATTGGCATTGCACATCTTTTTAAAGTAGTGAACAACAGACCAGCATTTTATCTTGCCTTCTTTCATCTTGAGCAAAATATTATTTAAGGCTTGTTTTCAGCCATTAAAATAATTCAATCAGCATATTGGAGATTGTTGGTGTTTCAGTAAAGAGAGAGAGGGGGGGGAGAGAGAGAGAGAGATAACATCTCCCTTTTCTACTCCCCATCCATTTGTTTCTTAATAAATTTCCTTGTGAAAAAAAATCATTACATTTCCCTAGAAGTAGTACAAGTACAGTGGGGGGTTCTACAGTCCAGTGGGTGGGATGTTACACTCCAGGTGCTCCTAAAGAGACTTTGGTAGTTAGATCTGTTCTCTTGTCTTTTTCTAGAATTTGGTGTTTCATTTTAATAGCATTTAAACAGAAATAGTGAGTTGTTTTCCCCTTTTAATTTACAGCCTGAAAAGAAGCGTAATCTATTCAAGGCTGCCGCTGCTAATCATCAACGCTTATATCGTCTGGCCATGACTGGTGCTGGCATTGATCGTCACCTTTTCTGTCTTTATGTGGTCTCCAAATACCTTGCCGTTGAATCACCTTTTCTAAAAGAAGTAAGTAATCATATAATCCTTGTGTGAATAACTTGGGTTTTTTCCCTTTTTAAAAACTTTGTTGGTATCTTTAATGATCTGTTGGGGATATTTGCAGTAGTGACATTCCATCCCTTTTGGGGAAATTGTGGTTGTAAGAGAGGTTTTGGCAAAAGTACAGATGGTTTGCTTACTCAAGTTGCACGTGTTGTTTGATTTCAAAATAGTAGTTTTTGTTCCTGCAAGCAGCTGAAAAGTGTGTAATTTCTTATATCGTCTTTCCCAGGTTTTGGCAGAACCCTGGAGACTTTCCACAAGTCAAACTCCTCAACAACACATTCAACTGGATAAGAATCCTGGAATGGAGTCCAGTGGTGGAGGCTTTGGACCTGTATGTCTGCGTATATTTTATTTTAAACATCTAGTATTACAGATCACCTCATGCCAACCACATTTTCTATCATACAATGCTGAAGACATACACTTAAATATTTATCAATGGAAACATGAACTTTATGAACCTTAAGCTTTTATATCTAAGGAAAAGAGCAAAAATGCAATTGAGTTGTTGATCAGAAATGTTACATTTTAAAAGAACTGATTCAACAACATTAGATGAATTGTTCTTCTCATAACCTAAGCAATTACCCCAGTTTTCATATTATATTTTTTGAGATGGGTAGAATCTATTAATTCTATCAGTTGGTGTACAGTTTAAAAAGTTAATGTTTATATATTGGAATAGATCAGAGACGTTAATGTGGTTTATATATTGGAATAGATCAGAGAAAGAAAAAATTCCATTTCTTATTGTTATGAATTTATTAACCGCCCAACCAATAATATATTAAAAATCCATGAAAATAAATTTAAATAATACACTATATAATTTAACCAAACGCCCCAACTAAGGGATTCTGTAAACTCTGAATATCTTACTTAATGTTTTTAATATATTTTATGAAATTAACTATATAATAATAAAGGTAGCACAGAACCAAAAATCAAATTAAGATTCATTGTAGTAAATATGATTGCTCTATATTTCAGCAAATAAATGCTGCTTTGATAGCTTCTTATTCCTCTTATATTGTATGTCAACTTAAGACCATTTGTCACATGAAAGACAGAAGTAACAGACTAAATAAATCTGTTTATTATTTTAGAACAATGTCAGAAATTGATATAAATTGATGTTACATCATGAATATGATACATTCACATATGGAGAAAAGAACCAGTTGTTTAAAAAAGCACTTAATAGGGAGGTGATTAAATTTTGTTATGTGATTTAATTCTCAAAAGGACCATCCATAAATAATTTTCAGAAAAGTTTCTCTGATCATGATAACGTTTATAGATTTTTGCCAAATTGAATTCTGCTTTTTTCCCCCAAGAAGTGATATTTCCCCATATACATTTTCTACACAATTTCCTAAACAAATCCATTAGATTATTTAACTTCTTTATAATTCAGTAAGGCTAATGTTTTAGTGCCATTTGCCTTAAATAAATTTGACTAATAATTGTGATTAATCACAGTGCATGATTTAATTGCTAATGTTAAATCAGTTTTAAAAAAAGCAAAAGGTTGCTATCACTTTGAGAAGGTGCAGTATATTAGTCTGACATTCCTTTCAATTCTTCTCAGAATGATAAACTGTTTTCAAATTATGCCTATCTTTATTGAAATATTAAAATACGTCCTATTATTGAGCATCTTATATTGGACTTTAAAAACAAAATAGTATTGAGCTGGTTTGTTATGGACATGTAGAGAACTGAGGTATACTACGTATATTTTCTACAGGTTGCTGATGATGGTTATGGTGTATCTTACATTATTATCGGTGAGAATCTCATCAACTTCCATGTATCCAGTAAATTTTCCTGTATTGAAACAGTAAGTATTTTAATAATTAGGGTCTATTACTCTCATCCTATGATTCACTAATAGCCCCATTTTTGTACATTTTTTGCACTGCTTATCTCAACAGAAAATTGGATCTATAAAAACTGTATAACATACATTTTTAAATACTGCCCAATATTTTTAGATAATGTACTCCAGTATTCCAAATAAGTAGGTATATATTCTGGTTACACTAAACAAAGGTTGGAAAACATAGATGCCTGCTGCAATCTACTATAGGTTTTGTTTCTGCCTTTATTTATTTATTTATCAATTTTTTATGCCACCTGAGTCCCAACAACTCTGGGCAGCTCACAATAAAGAAATAAAATAAAAAAATAAGAACAAACTGAGCAGGAAGGAAAAGGGTTTCACTTTCTCTTGCCTAAGACCTGGGCAAAATGTCTTGTATTCAAAGCCCATCAAAGCCAAGAGGGAGTCAACTGATTCTTGCAGGAGCCTCCTTCAAAAGGGCAGATGTTGCTGCAGAAAAGGCACATTTCTAGGATCCCAATAGATGGCTTTAATCACCCAAAAACCCGGACTGTGCCAACCCTGGTAGATTAAATTGGCCAGACAGATACATCCAGGATCAAAGATGGCATATCCTCAGACTTGGGCAGCTCAAACACTGACAACCCTTAGTCTTGGTAGGATCAGGTCAGAGACGATTCGTCCCCTAGCAGATCCCAACAGCCTTCAGGCACCAGGATTGAAACAGATCCCTGGTGCGTCATGGATCACTGGGTTATGGAGAAACTACCAGGATTGAAACAGATCCCTGATGCGTATAAGCCACTGATCATTAGGTTTGGGGGAAACTACCTTTAACTCTCATATACCCAGTGAAAAGGGCAGAAGGTTGCTGTGTTCTCCCTAAGAGAAATGCCAAACTCTTGTGTATGTGAGCAAGGAGACAGTGGGTTAGATGAATTTGGAGGTGTGCATATTTATATGTAGATAGGCAGTTAAACACAACCTCATGAAGTTCTCGGGGACCAAAGATTTCCAGGACAGTGAACACATCCATTTATGCAGCTTTCTTAGCAACATAATGGAAGTAACTTGCCATTGCCTTTTGCAAAATTGTTCTCAGTCAAGCATTAATTGGGGCCAGCTCTGCTTAGCTTCTAAGCCTGGATCCAATCAGATAGATACTATCCTTCTATATTAAGCAGTTATCTGGAATAAAGTGGGTAATGTACTACAACCGCCTAAAAGTGGCTTTATTTTACATAACTAATATAGTGTTGCCTGCTGTTCATACATTTTCATCCAGGCCTCAGAAATGACGTTCTAGACAAAATGGCTTTGGAACCTACCTTTTTCCACTTTCATCATATACTTATCTACTAATATCATATATCTAATTTAGTAGATATGGGTATCATAAATGTTTACAGTAAATAATTAAAATAAAGTCCAAATTGTTTTCCAAATTAATCCTATTAAAGATTATTATAAAAAGAACCTATAAAAATCACATCACTGAATAAGCAATAGTATATGGCAATTAAAAAAGTTGCCACACATTAAAAAAGTAGAATTGTGTATATGCATGCATACTTTTTATGTACACTATAAGATTGTGAATTTGAATTTTTAACGTTTTTTTTAGAATTCTCATCGTTTTGGGAACAACATCAAACAAGCATTATGTGACATCTGTAACTTGTTTCACCTTGGCAAAAACTCTACTAAATGATTTTTCTAACAGTAGAACGACTAATTGGTCAATGTTGGACATGAGAACACTTCTGTACAGTGACCGAAAATAAGCTATGCTGAGCAGCAATCCATTCCCATATATAAATAAGAATTCTTGTGTGGCTTCTATGGTCTAGCCCTGATTCTTCAGAATAATTTTCATGGGAAATGACTGTTGAGATGTTTATATTTGCTGGGAAATGGCAACATGAAATTTATTCCTGGTTTGTCTTAATTTAACAACTTATTTGTGTTCTATAAATTAAGAGAATATGTATGTGTATTCCAAGCTCATGCTAATAGAAAAAAATATGACTTGAAATATAATAGAAGACATAACTGATTTTAATAGTTGGTGGGGTTTTTTTCCAAAAGTTACCATTTAGGACATACACAATAAAGCCATTTCATTAATTTGAACATTTAGAAATATCAGGCAAATGTAGTGAATTGTGCTTAGTGGGGGGAAGATATTTTGCTATTTGGTATTAAGCCTGCCTTGTTACTTGAAATGTCAGATGAGGCTTTTTCTGTATACAATTTTAAAGCCTGTATTTGCTGGATTTCAAAAGTGGAATGGCTGAATTTGAAAAATAAGAATTCCTGAATTTGCAGTAATGCTGGATTAATATCTGCAGGTAAAAATGGGCATGTTTTCATGAAAAGTCTCACAATTTTATTTGTATTATAATAAAAGCTATTTTTATGAGAATAATTTTTACACTGTTACAAAAAAGTGAAATTATCTTGCTTCAAGAGTTTATTCAGTTTGGGCCAGTCTTCAGTGTAAAGGCCAGTCAAAGTAGTTTGACCACCTTCTGTCTTAAGAAATTATTATCGTATGAATCATAAACAGCCATTAATTTAATTATCTAACACTTATTGTCATAGATTAAAATAGGAGTTATCTCAGATTTTTTTTAAAATGTAGAGAATGATACAAATCATGAATGGTATTACTAAAAAAATCTGCATTAGAAATTACAAAGAAAAAAGATAGTTGGTCTTATGGCTGGCAGGAACTTTATTCCGAAACCAGAAATGCAAGCATTACAAAAATAAGAAAAATAAAATCTTCTCAACCATCTTTACATAAGACACAATTCTTATCAGTCTCTCATAAGTCTTTACATAAGATCTAAAATGCCTTCTCCATCAATTATGTTTCTCCAAATTTAATGGCTTTAAGACATATCAAGCAACAAATATGGAGGTTAATCTAATAAAACCCTGATGTTCAAGAGCTTTTAATACCAATAGAAGATATGGGACTGAATTTGCTATCCTGAGAATTTGCTATTAAATTCTTTGACTTCAATTAATGCAAATCAGTTATATTATTCCCTGAATAAATATTGATGTATAAATCTGCAAAAGAATAGATGGGTTTCATATGATCAAGAATGGTAAACATCACAAAACTATGGGGGGTGGGGGTGGAAAGCAATGGATGTCATGCTGCATTCTTAAGTCAGTGTTCTGTTAAGTATATGCTTTATTTTAACAACTGTCCAGTCTATATTCTAAGAATCTTTTTTTATCAAAAGCATTATTAGGTTTGACTCAGGTTTTAGATATTTGAATTGTAAACATGCTTAATTAGTGCATTATCAATGCAATGTTTCATATTTTAAAGAAATGTAAATGTGTAATTGGCTGAAGTTAACATGAATTTTACTGTAAGTGATTGAAAGGTTAAATGTTTTTTAAAAAAAATTGACACAAAAACGATTTCTGACATTGGTTCATATCCTCTTATAATGTCAATTGCCTGTATATAATACTGCTTTTGGTTGTAAATCTTCAAACACATAGTAAACAGCTTGTTCTTAATAAAAATATTATTTAAAAGCATGAATTTTATATTAGATATATGGACTGTTCTCATTATTTATAACTTTCATAGAAACTTATATTGAAATTCATTTTGAAAGAATTGGTTTGAAAATATTTAGTGACTATTAAAAGTTACAGCAGCACAAAAAAAATCATTTATGACCATTTTTCACATTTAGAACCATTGCAGCATCCCCATAGTCACATGATCAAAATTTAGATGCTTGACAACTGACTCCTTTATTTTGATTGCAGTGTCCTGGGGTCATGTGACCACCTTTGGTGACCTTCTGGCAAAGTCAATGGGAAGCCCAATTCACTTAACAATCTATTACTAACTTCACAATTGCAGTGATTTACTTAACAACTACGGCAAGAAAAGTCATAAAAAGTCTAGTTATATTTTCAAATGGGTTATTAGGTTGTGTCAGGCTAATTCCAGACTGAAAGGTGACATTGAGCAAAGAAAACACCCTTGCTGGTAATATGATTTTTGACACTTATCATTGCATTATATTCTCTTCCTATCAGTCCTATACATAAGAAAATTATCCCCAAATATTGAAACATTGCATTAGATCAATATATTCTATATCTTCAAGGTTTATTATATCACTACTCTCCTAGGAGTACTGTATTCAATTCAGGTTGATATGATTCAATGCTCCAATATATAGTTTATATGGAAGCAAACCTATGCCCATTTCCACAATCACAGTGTCCCACTATTCCCCACAGGCATGTATCAGTTTACAATCGCAACAATAACAACATTCAGTGATAAGAGTTACAATCACAGAACCAACACAATTGGTAGAGTGCGAAGTTGCACAGCTTCTTTTGGGATCTTCAGATGGAATAAAAGGGGGCCACCACTCAAGAAAGATCAAAAAGCTGTTACTCCTGCAACAAGAAAAATCACAAAACCCATTCATCCCACAATAATCACATCAGTTTTTGGAATGTTTATTCACAGTGGGTCTTCTCCAGGAATCACTTTTCCACAGGGCCTTTTACACATGTGTAGTGGTCCAACCTTAGTCTTTTGGTTCAGACTGCTTTCAGTGGTCAGCAGGATTTGGTAGGACCTGTCCCAGCTTGGCTAAGCTTTTCCTCACGTCAGGTTTTATCAGGACCCAGTCACCAGGCTGGAACTCATGGATAGCAAAATTGAGAGGTAGGGTTTGAGCTAGTCGTCCTTTGTTTCTGAGGTAAGATAAAGAAGAGAAGCCAAGTATACAGTTCCTTACAGACATATCGTTAGTTTCATATTGTGGAATTTCTCCTTTCTGTCCAAGTGTGAAAATCCAAACATTTCAGAAAGTAAAATGCCAGTAACCCTTTTTGGGCAGATTCGACGTCTGAGCAAGACCAAGGGTAAAGATTTGGTTCACAGTCCACAAAACTTGACATTCCCACTGAATTCCCACTGTCTCCATGATTGATTGAAACATTTTTGCAGTAAAATGAGTCTCTTGGTTGTTGTCTATAGCTTCTACTTTTCCATATTGTTGGTGACTACTGCTGCAGTGGCTCATATGGCTGGATAAGCCTCAACCCATCCAGTCAAGTAACCCACTATCACCAATAAATAGTTAAGTCTTCCCACTTGAAATAGTTTAATAAAATCAACTCAAATGCATTGAAATGATCTCACTCTAATGTTGCCCTCCCTTTTCTTTATCTGTAGAACTTGTTTACTAACTTTTTTACATACATTTTTGTCACAATCATAGTTGTCACAATCTGCAATATCCATAAGCTTCTACAAACAAGTCACTTCCAAAATCAACATTTGCCTTCCATCAGGTAATATCCATTTACGCTCCTCCACTTACTACTGCTTACACTTTCTTTAACTCCTTCTTCTCACCTAACATTAAACATTCAGTTCCTTCTGCCGCTGCCATTCTGGTTTCCAAGTATTGCCTCAAGCTTCAAAGGAATTCAAAGCTTGATTGAAGGCATAAATTCACAACTCTGTGCAGATCAACTTAACTTTCTAGTTTCTACCAAAATTCCTTCTCTTATTTTCCATCACTCTCTCTTCCCATCTATAAACAAATTAATCCTTCTTCCAATTAAATAAAGTCTAACCCTAGGCAATAATACAATTACCCCAAAACAATAATGTTCAAGATCTAATCCTTCCTATATATTCCCTTTTATACTTGACAGATAAGGTCTAGAATTTTAGAGAAAAATGTCTTTTGCCTTCCCACTTCTCGGTTAAAACCCCTAAAGCCATTCCTCTTATCTATGTAACACTAGGATCTTTGTATACCAGTCTTTATTCAAAATAGTATCATTATCTATTCACAGCCTACAATATCCAGTTGCAAAAAAAGAGGTATTGGTGATGTTTCAGGCACTACAGGAGTCTATAACAAAAAGCCATTGTGAGATAAGGAAAGACATAGGGGAAGTGAGAAATAATACGACAGAGATGAAAAAAAATTCAAAATATAGATGGAAAACTTGAACATTTTTAACAAATGATAACAAAAAATGAGCAAAGAATTCAGAAAATGGAAGAAAAATCAGAACAAGTAGAAAAAAAGTGGATGATATGAACTATAACTTGACATAAGCAAATAAAGAGCTAGAAAATACAGTGATAATGTTGGAAGCAGAGAAAGCCGCCCACTACTTGAGATTTCAGAACATAGAAGAGAACTTACCTGAGATAATGGAAGAGTTGTTGGAGAAGGCGCTGGGAATAGACAAGCAGGAAATGAAAATAGAAATTGACAAAATTTTTAGAATTCACACAAATTACGCAAGAAGACACAAGCTTCCAAGAGAAGTGCATGTAAGGTTTGTGAAAAAAATTGACAAGAGACGAGATCCTCAACAAGGCAAGAGATGAATCATTGCAATATAAACAGAAGCAATTGGTAGTCTTGAAGCAGATTCCCAGGAGAGTAAGAAATCTTCGAGAACAATAACAGTTTTTGACTACAGTTTTGATTAAATACAATGTAAACTTCAGATGGCTGATACCCACAGGAATATTACCTGGCAGGAAAAAAGACATAGACTGGACACATTAGACAAAGCAATGGAATTCTATGACTGTCATTTTACCATGGAAGACTGAAAAGACAGGTATCACGGACCAAAATGTTCCCACCTGAAAGCTACTGGCTTCTAATATCCTTACAATAAAAGTAGAAGTTGTCCCACCAGGATTATTTACATTTGGGGAAGTAGATGTTGCGTTTTCAGCCATGACTACCAAGCAAGCCCCTTTAGGAGAACTTCCAAATATGTTGTATTATAGAATAGAATTCTTTATCACCTAATTTCAAATTCCTGCATTGAGATTTTTTCCAAAGTACTGGATACTTTTCAGAGAAGAGATCAACATGATGTCAGAAGCAAAAAGAAAAAATAAATCCAGAAAATGTCAAGCAATATGAAAAGGAGGTGAACAACAAGAACAAATGACTGAGGAAGATTTTGTCTTCACTATCTAGAATCAGGCTTTTAAGCTGAAGTAATAAAAGTCTTCAATAATTTCAAAACAATTTCAAAAAAGAAAACCGTCAAGTTAAATAACCTCAGGGACAACTATTGAAAAAAAGAGACATGGAAATTCCAGTTTCTGAAAAACTCAACTTTTAATGTACAACAATCCAAAGTACATCTTAACCATGGAAAAAAAATAATACATACTTTATAAACAACATATTTGCATAGGAAATCACTTCGACAGTGGCAAGTTCCTTTGTCACAAATATAAATTTACATTAATTACTGTATTTAGTCACAGGGATTTCATTTTCCTTTGAAGTCCATGACTTTATACATCAAAGTTCTTCTACCTTAGATCTTACAGGGGAATGCAACAGCACTGAGTAGGATTATTACAGCTGGATGACTGGTAGAAACCAAAGAGCAGCCAGAATCTTCCCTTTCAATCTTCCAATAAACCTTCATAAATGCATCAAATTAAGCACACACACAGACTTTACACCCCCCCCACCAGCATTTTGTAATACCCACATAGAAACATTCTGGATTTATTATTTCATCTAAAGCTCACAATTCCATTGCAAAAATATCCCCTCCTAAAATTACGGGCCCCAAATACATTTCCACCTTATAGGAACATCCTATGCAGTCTGTCCATTCCGTGAAACGTCCAGAATTCAAGTTGGCATTATAGACACAAACACAAAATCTTCATTCCAAAATGTAGGGGACAGATTTGAGCTTGTTCTCTACAGGTCCCTTGGTGCAGGGAAGACCATTCCCAACGTTCAGCCAGTATACTGATAAGGAGGCAAATTTGGGGCTAAAATTCAGGCCCCTTGGTGGATCCACGTCTTCTGACCCACTTCCAATTCTTACAGCCCAAAGCTCTACAGCACTGTATTCAGGCTTTCTGGTTCCAGCACCGATGGCCCTGTAACTAGTGTTTCCTCGGGCCAGACTAGCTCTTTCCTTTTTCCTCTGCTTCTGGGCCTCTAGATTTTTCGGCCACTCCAGTTATACTATGGATTGTTCTTCTGTTCTAAGGGCCTATCCAGAGAGGAGCGATGCTGGATGGGAGACTTGACATCAAGTGGAGATTTCTGAGAAGCTGGAGAACGAGGGTCAGGGACCTGGGAGGGAGGAGGGAGAAGTTGCTTTTAATCAGCCAGTTTGTCTGGGTAGAAAGGCTTGTAATGGTCGGATGGCCCTTGCCCATGATAACCCACGGGAGGTCTGTAGACAGACATCCTCCAAAAATCTTGTCAGTAATTCTGGGACTGGAATCCATCTAATCTTCATCTCCTGGTTTCATGAGTACTAGTCGCCCTTTATTACTTTGTCAATAAAAATAAATTTAACACAAAAATAGTTTGTCGTGAAATAGATTGCCTGCGAAGGCTCCTGGATTGGGGCTGAAAGCAGAAGCAGTATGCCCCATCCCATATTTCGGTAGACCAGTTTGCCCTGATAAAAAACACTTAATCTCTCCCGCGGTATAACCAACAAAGTTAGGAGAGCCTGTGGCTTAGAGGTTAATACATCTACCTAATATGTAAGTAACCCAGGTTCAAATCCCAGAAGGATATAGCTAGCTGATGAGAGCTAAATAGCTTCGAATAGATCTATACAAGTCTCCTTTATTTTTTTGTCGGTAAATATAAATTTAATACCTATGCATTTGTTTCTGAACTGAAGGCAATCTGAAGTCCTTTTTTGTATCCTTCCCCCCACACCTTCTTCTTGTCATTTTTCAACTTTCCTCCCTTTGACCCCCATTCCCTATTTTTAAATCTTTGGGGATTGGTTAAGTTTGTATTTTATCTTTCACTGAAACATAATAAAGAAGAGGTAAACTGATTTCATAACTAAATAGCTGCTGCCGTCTTGAGTCAAATGGAAATTTTCTAGGGTCAATGACCAACCCTCTTTGCTTTCCCCCATTCTGTTCCTAGAAGACTCCCAATAGTGAAGGTTGCCTGGTCTAAGTCATCTTCTTCCTCTTCGATGGGAGACGGGCTTGCTTCATGCTGTAATGTGGACGGGACCCTGACCCAGTGGTTTCTTCCCTTTTTCTCTGCATGCCTGGGGATCCACATATTGGTGATCCTTGTGCCAGCATGGCTCACATGGGCGATAACGGTTTCTGCCCCAATTTGTATTGGAATTGCCACTGTAGTTAAATTGGGGATCCCTCTGCCATTCACTTCATCCTGCATGACAAGGAAGGGGAAGAAGCTAGCACTCTTTCACAAGAAGCCCAAGGATCTTATCCACATGGACTTTTGATTTTTATTATCTCTTTTTAAAGAGAATAAGAAAAAGGAGGAGGAAGAACAATAACACAATAATCAAGATATCCCTAGCAGGAACAGCCCATCCAGAGTTAAACTGGGAGGCCCTTGAACCATGTAGCCCATGTGGTTCCAGAAAGGGGACCAAGGATAGTCATGCATTGCCCCCTTCCCCCATCTCAGGAAGCTGGATGGGACATCAGGAAGAAGGGAAGCGCTTCTCTGGTCTTTAAGAAGATCTGTTGTCAGATCTGTCATCACACTGCTTCAGCCCTGCTTTGCTTTGATAGCAGCCTGCCATGAAGTATGGGGAGGGGGGATGGAGGGATATAGGAAAGGGGATGACAGGAACCAGAAGTGCCAACCAGAGACAATGGTTGAATGATCCAAGGACACAGGCATGGGAAAGGAATGCAAATGCCCACCAAAGAAGAACCAAACTTTGGGAATTGTTACCAAATCAACTAATTTGACCCACATTGGATACTAGCAAGATGACCAGGGAGAAGAAAAGGGAAAATTTCTGGGCTTATGCAGGAATCCTCTGATCTAACTTTGCTTACACTGTAATCCCTTGGCTTTAGTAAGAGCATGCCTTTTACTAGATGCAACTCAACTGCAAATGGAGACGAGAGTCTTTCTTTCCTAGATGCCCAAGCTGGGACAGGCCTGATAATCTTTCACCTGTGTGGCTGAAATGCCTTCTATTTGGCTGCTGGTAGTTCTCTCATGGATGTCCATGCATCTGAGAAGGGTGAGGAGATGGCTGCTCAGGCTTTGGACCACGAGGCTATCAGGGACAGGAGACATCAGAATATCTTGACTGGGCCCAGGACTTTCTGGATGAAGCCGCTTGCCACTTATTGCCTCTTTCTTCTTCTTCCATTCCTGCTGAGCAGAAAGACAACATCGTTGGAAAACTCAAAAGGCCAACAGTAACAATGATTTAGGTCTTCTTAACCAGGAGCTGGGGAGGAGGGAGGTCGCTGGAGAATATTGGAGGGCGTCTTGTAAAAGAAAGGATTAAACAAACAAACAGAAAGAAAAGTGAAAGCCTTAAAGCTTTCCACTGCCCACCTCTTCATTTGTGACCAAAGATGTCTTCATCATCAAGGTTTGCTTTTGGTCCCTTTTGGCACCCCAGGGACCCCCACAGTTGCATTTGGCAGGCAACTTGAAGAAAAAGCAATGCAAGTCCCTCAATGGAGAGTGTAGAGCCACTTATCTGAGATGGTATAGGGTCTCCTGCTTGAGCAGGGGGTTGGGCTAGAAGACCTCCAAGGTCCCTTCCAGCTCTACTCTGATTGATTAATAGAGGGCCAAGTCCAGCCAAAGGAGCTGGAGATTCACAGAAAAGTCTCAACCAGAATTCCTCTAGTTCCTGAGGTTTTCTTTTGCACAAGATGTTTCCTTTCTTTCTTTCCTTCCATTTATTTATATTTATATCCCTTCCATTCTACCCCACAACACAAACATACACACACACACACCTCTGTTCTTACCGCCTGTTCCCGGGATCGCTTTTTGCTAGCCATCTTGTATATCTTATGTAATTTCTTGGCGTTAAATTCGGTAAACTTGGAGACAAATACCCATAGATTCCTGAAAAGAGGTGAACAGACAATCTTAATTTTCTCTCTTTATGAGCTGGGTCAAAAGCCCGAACCTTTCATGCCAGAGGAAAGAGATGCGCCAAACAAACAGTGATGGAGAGATGTTTTATTCTGGGGCCCAAAAATTCCCTCTTACACCCCCTCTGCTTCTAAACATGTCTTGTTTCAGACTTGAGTCATAAAGACTCCCAAGATAAAATCTGCAGATTTTGATCTAAGCATGGCATGACCCAGTCTGCTACTTCTCTTTACTACTGTGAATGCCCATATTATGGTTTTCTAGGAGTTTGGACTAAAATGTGGATTTTGTTTTTAACACTCTAACGTATTTTCACATAGGGAAATTCAACACAATTCAACAGTTGGAGACTGCATCTCATTTGTAGCATTGCAACAGGAATTCAATGGGAGTTGGGCTTAGTTTGCTTGTGGCTATGTAGAGATTCTAGGTTAATTCCTCTTTTAAATCTGTCCCCAGGTTCTGCCTCTTCTTTCCCTATACCTCCAAACTCAAAAAGACTCTTGACCTGCAAGTCTGACTGCAATGTCAGGACAAGAGAGAGACTATGATAAGGAACCACAGGGAGATGAAGGACCTGATACGTGATACAGAGGTGAGTAGAAAACCCCAAGGAAATCATAATGAAAAATGAATAAAAAACTGAGAAAATAGAGGAGAAATTAGGAGCAGAGGAAAGAATAGAGGAGATAAATCAACAAATGACACAAGTAGATAAAGATGCGGAAGAGATAGTAAGGATGCTTGAAATGGAGCAGGAAGATTATTCATCAAAAGGTCAAAATATAGAAAAGGATAGAGAGAAAGATCTCCCAGAAGTGATGAAAGAGTTACTGATGGATGCTCTAGAGATTCAACAGCAAGAGACAGTTGTGGAGGCAAATGAAAGAATTATACTAATTATGAGTGATGTAAGGGGGTACAAGATCCCAAGGGAAGAGCATAGGAGATGTGTCAAAAAGTTAATAAGAATTGAAATACTAAAAAGAACAAGAGATGATGGATAGATACAAAATTCCTCTTAACACAGGAATTGCTTTATTAGGGGTTAGAAAAAAAAATAGGTAGCAAGCAGAAATTGGGAAAATATTACTATGTATACTGCTATATAATAGAATATATTATAATTACAATGTTTACATAAATGTTAGAAGTTGAAAGATTATTATGTATACCTAAGCAGTATAATTGTTATTAGTATTGTATGTAAATTGAACCAGATAATACACTGTTCGCTAAGCACTCATGTATGTTAAAGAAAAAAAAACCATAAATAGAATTATAAAAAGATATATTGGAGTAGAAGGCATGAAAAAAAAAAGGAAGAGAGAGAGACAGAGAGAGGGGGAGAGAGATTGAAGAAATGGTGGGCAGGCAAATCACCTTCTCCATATGTTAAGAACTTCCTGTTCAGTGTGGATTTTCAAACATTCAGCAATGTGGTCTCCTATCTTGAGCAGGCAACTCCGTGTTTGCTCCAGCTGGTCTTGGTCTGTAAGTCCTCTTTCTGGCTTATCCAGCTGCTTCAGGGACTTTTTAACTGGCCTCATCAGCTCTTTGCACTTGGGGGACAGAAAAAGCAAAGCTTTGCATTAGTCGCACATCAGAAGGAAGGAGGAGGAAATTAAGGCCCCGACTGAGGCAACCTTTTGAGGGTAGGGGCCCATTTGAATTGGGGGGAGGGGATTTGCTGTGGGCCCCCCCTCCAAATGGCAGCCGCAGGAATCTTCAAAGAAACACCTGGAGCCACATGGTATCAAGTCCCAGTTTCCTGGGCAAGATCAAGGAAGCGAAAGCTACCACAAATTTCAGGAGGGGATTTAACGCTCGTCTGAGGAAGCCATAAAATCTTGGAGACCGCGTGAGAGATTTCCCATCTTTCTTTAGGTGAATTCATTAAGGTGGAGGAATGATATTTTATTTTTATTTTTTATTTATTTTTACATTTATATACCGCCCCATTCCGAAGACTCGGGGCGGTTTACAGCTTATAAGCAA
>JANHFL010009421.1:65207-81750 GCA_032468155.1 Oxyrhabdium leporinum | reverse complement strand
TGCCCCCCCCCCCCAAAAAAAAAAAAAAAAAGCCATGTGCCATAGAACCGGTGGTGGTAAACTTTAGATTTAACCACTAGGTAACGCGTATTAGTCTACCCAGCAGCTGGAAATTACGGGTATAGGAAGATAAAGATAATGCACGCTTATTAAACCCTGACGTACCCGCAAGTCCTTTCAATATAGGCGGGATGAGTGTGAGGCAGCCCATCTTCAATCATACATGAAAATGTCACAACTATTCATTATTTTCAGAAGTGTCTGTGTGTGAAAAGAAAACAAAAGAGCCAACAACTGCATGTATAATAATTATTTCCATCATGCACAGTGCAGAAAAAAAGCATTCCTGAAGAGCTGCATATATAGACGTAAATTCTTCTTTGATTTACTTAGTACACATGATGAAATTCTGTAGGTGTGTATAATCATTTCAAACCATCAATATATTGTATCTATTCACTTTCATCCTCATATCCTTGGTTTATCAGCATTGGAACCTACCCTAAAGAAGAGTCTTCCATCAGAAATTCAGATCCATCACCCCATACCTTAGAAAAAACTTAATTAAAATCTGAGCTTTTCAAAGAGTATTTAATTAATCTTCATTGGTACATCTCTTATAACTCTTAAATTAATTTTAAAAAACATTACAGTTTATATTACTGTGTTTTACAATTATTTTAGTTTGTAATGTGCGCTGCCATGAGTTCCTGTGGAATTCGATGGTATATATAGGTAGTCCTCAACTTACGACCACAATTGAGCCCAAAATTTCTGTTGCTAAGTGAAACATTTTGTTAAGTGAGTTTTGCCCCATTATGACTTTTCTTGCCAGAGTTGTTAGTGCATTGCTACAGTTGGTAAATTAGTAACAGGCTTGTTAAAGTGAAACTGGTTTTCCTAATGCTTTTGCTTGTCAGAAGGTCGCAAAATGTGGTCACATGACCCCTGGGCACTGCCATAAATGAGTCAGTTGCCAAACATCTGGATTTTGATCATGTGACCATCCCGCTGCAATGGTTGTGTGAAAAACGGTCTTGGTTCACTTTTTTCAGTGATGTAACTTTAGTCACTAAATGAACTGTTGTAAGACGAGGACTCCTGTATTAAATAATCTACAATAAATGAAATTAATATTATACAATGTAATTTCCACATACACCCCCCAATTGATGTACGGTTTCTGTTCATGTAGAATACTATAGGGGAATCATAAATAAAAAAATTATCCTGATAAAATAGTATTGTAAAGCTGAGGATGTAATGCTTCAAAAATGTTGAAAGGCTAATATAAAAAAATATTTTTGAATATATCTGTCAACTATAATTTTTCTTGTAATTTTGGTTTATATTACTTCTTGCTGATTTTCATATCCAATATTAATTTACTAAGTGTATCTACTTGGGTGGGTTGCTGGGGGTTCACAGGGGTTTGGGCAGACCCTTAGCAAAGATTCTGCGCAGTTCACCAAACCCCCAAATCCCACTCTTGGCTGGCCCTGCCCCTCCCTCCCCTCCTCTCCCAGGAGGATGCAAGTAAGTGCAGGGCGTGTGCGGAGGCTCGGGGAGGGTGAAAAACACCCCCCTCCACTATGGTGAAGGAGGCCAACTAGGCCATGCCCACCATGGCCACGCCCACCCAACCAGGCAGCGAACCCGTTGCTGAATTTTTTTAATCCCACCCCTGTATCTACTGATATGCAATACAGTCTAGTTTGCTTTGAAATTGTACTTCATAATATAAATTGTATTTAATTAGAAAATCAGGGATATCAGTAATCATATTCAAAACACTAATTCACCAAGTGAGACTGTAAACTATAATAAATACAACTTATATTATAGCTCTATGAATTGCCAAAATCTGTTTTTACTTGGAAGTTCTATAAAAACATGTGGACTCTAAACACGGAATATAATCTTTGGATATACACCCAATCCATGTGTTAAATTGAAATCTATGAATGCTATCCAATTTGAATTAAATTTCTGTGTTAGATTTTCTTTTTAAGATAAAAAGTTATTCTAGATATCAAAGCATACTCCTAACAAGTTCTTCAGTTATTCTTTCAGTGAGAGAATCATATGACTTTTGCAGTATGAAGTCTATAATATCCTTGAAGCAATTAGCATGTACATAGTTAATTCAGTATACCTCGAAGAATATGGATTAGTAAAGTGTAATTTTTAAAAATCACAAATTGAAATGGGAATTCATCTTTAAATTGTTTCATTCTGATATTAATCTATTCAGTATTGGTGAGCTTTACAAAATTGCCACCTGATATGAAACCATGATTGTTTATATGTACTTTAATTCTAAACTGACCTTAGTCCAGAATATGAAAATAAATATGCTCATTTTACAAATGTAACTAGAAAACCAGTGCCCCATTTAGTCATTGTTTCAGAGATATTTCCATACCTAAACAGAGAAACAGAATGACCAAGGCTGTGCAAAAAAAGCAGTAGGACCAGGAGTAGCTTCCAACTTCCTGCTGGCTTCCCCACTGAGTTCCTTGTGGGAATCTAACAGCAAGCATGGAAATTTTCCACTTCCCTTCCCAGCAGGCAGATAAATGGCTGCTGTTGTGCAGAGGGGGGAGCGAGGGATTGTGAGACTGGCTTGGTAGCTGTCACAGAACATTGAAAATGAAGATCACATGACCACACGTTTTCATCTTTCATTCGTTAGGAATCAGGGGTCTTGGATTTGGGCAGATTCTGTAAGTTAGCCCATTTAAGGTACCTTGGTTCAAAAATTACCCTATTACACACCATTTCACCCAGTTAAAAGTCATAATAAAGAATTCTAGTAGTTTATAGATAAGCAACATACTAAAATATTCAAAGTTTATATTGACATAGGTGTATACTTTCATAGAAACAGAAATATCAGGTACAATAGAATAAAACCTTCATCTATGTCTAATACAGATTACTCTTCTTTTATAAGAAAGCATTTTAGTATTTCAGATGTACAGAAAAAAATTGCAATTGATGTTTCTCATATTGCATTTAAAATGAAAATATGTAACACTAATTAAATAAGCATAGAACTTCATATATAATCAATTTACAAAATAAGCATTGCCATCTACTTAGAATATGATGTTTTACATATTTATTTTATGTGTATCCCACCTTTATTATTTTTACAAATAACTCAAGGCAGTGAAAATATCCAACACACTTTCCTCCTCCAATTGTCTCCACAGCAATTTATGAGTTAAGCTGGACTGAGAGTGACTGGCCCAAAGTCATCTGGCTGGCTTTCATGGCTAAAGCATAACTAGAACTCATGGTTTACCGCTTTCTAGTCCGGTGCCTTAATATATAGTATAATGAATATATCTAATGTATAGAGTATAACTTAATATTTCATATACTGTCCAACTATATATGGAGAAGAGTGTATGTAAATTTATGATGAGAGCTTTATATTACTTTTTTTGCTTATTTTGAAGCTGATACATTTACCAAGATGAAAACTGCTTTAGGACGCATTTCCATTGAGATGAAACATAGCCAGTCTGAAATTTTAACTGTACCTACGGAAAATCATCTAAGTCTTGTTGGAATTTCCAGGACAGAAAAAGCACTTGCATTTAACTCTGAAAGCCATAATCCTAAAATTGATTTACTAAATAAACCAGTTGAAAAAGGAGCCCTTTGTAGTCAAGATACTAGTTTAATTTGCACAGGTGAAACTGCAGTTGATCATTTGAAACATACGCTTAACAGGGAAAATGAAAACACAGTGCTAGAGGTAAAAATGCAGCCATCTACACAAGATTATTGTGATGAAGACCTTGGAAAATATGAAGAATTACCCGAAGAGGCTTCTTCAGAAGCAGCAAGATGTGCATATTTACCAGAACTGCAATTACATTCATACAGTGTTCAATTTTCTTCATTAATGACACAAGATAGAAATGCTGTACTAACTCTTGGCACCAACACTTGTGATGGAACAATCAATACAAATACAGAAATTACACCAGTAAGATTGTGCTTCCATTTACCATTTAGAAAAACCATAGCTATTATATTTATTACACCTTATTATATTCTAATTAATTAAATTGTAACTAATAAACTAATTACATTATTGAGTACTGCTGGTTAAATCTGAAACAATTTAAAGACTGCTGAGTTACATTATCACATGCAGCTGTGCAACACAGGTTTCTCTTATCATATTTGCCTCAGGATGTTTCATTAGAACAGATTTGAAGATAAAAGCTGAAAATGGGGAAAGAATCTGTTGGAGGTGTATAAAACATTTTAAATTCAAAATGATTTGGACTCAGAGTGTTCTATCTCAAATTCAGAACAACTATTTTGAATTTTTATGAGTTGCTGAGCATTTTGAGTACAAAATACCTGCTTTGAATTCAAATTGGAGTACTTCAAAATGTTTTACATTTTAAATATTTTATATAACTAAAAGCTGTTAGGTTACCAAAAGGAACAACAACTTGTTTTTTAATATACGGGATGTAGAATTATATATTTTAGTCCTAAAATAATAATTTATCATTTAAATCCTGATAATTTGAGGGAGAAAACATGTTAATTTTATAAAAATATATTTGGCATCATATAGTGATCAACAAAATATATGTTGAATGTTATAACCAGAGCAAGATGACATTTTTGTTCTCTATTGAATGATATTGAGCCTTTGAGTAGATTATTCCATTCCAAATCCAGATAATATCTAAAGTTACAAAAGCTTTGGTGCATCCATACATACTTAGAGCATTCCAGTCATTGCTGTTGTGCAACATTTCCTTTGCAAGAACTGATAATTTATAGGACTGGCTGTCCAAATTGACCAAAACAGGCTATTCAGAACACATGGAAACAAAGCACTTTTAAAAAATTCTTTAGATCAAGGGCATCTTTTTCCAAGCTTCTGAAACTGATCTAGATGCTGTTCTCTTCTGTTTATGCTTGTATGCAAACACAGCCAGTTTCTTTTACTATGGAAAAAGTATTTTTCCCACTGCTTCCTGTTCTGTAATTTTTGGGGCTAATCCATAAAAAGAGTTGTCTTTTTATCCTAAATCACTTCAGGAAGTATTGAGATTTGTGAAAGTTTTAAGTACTCTATAGAATCCATCCACTTTCCTGTTTTCACGTTTCAAAAGAGAATATGTTAATGAAAGGTTATATCAGGACCTCAGTTTATTGCAAATATAGCCAACAATCTTAAACTCCTCACTCCCTTCAGAAATCTATTCTGAAGGATCTTGGACAGTCTCTATAACAATGGATTACGATAATAGAAAAAAGTTATACAATATAACTGCAAAAGATAGTGGAACAGAAAATAAGAGGTTCTACAACTTAGGTGAGAAAATATTTTCTACTAAAGAAAAGTCAATATTTGATAATCATAATTGCTTACTTTAAAACAATAGTTTTAAGCTTCAGTAGTATGCCTATGCCTGCTTTGTTTCCTAGGTACTATTAACTCCTTCAAATGCAAATAGCACTATTTCTTGTGATCAAATCAAAGGGATTGTTAATACTTCTACAGTGTCACAAATCTTATCAGGCTGCTCTGATGGTAAGTGATTTTAAAATATCAGTTCTTCTGTACCTGTATAAATTATATTGCAACAAGGATATTCCTCCTGCAAATGGAAAAAATATTTCTATTTAAAATGGGATTAAGGTTCAGGTGAACCTCCCATAGAAAGAAAGGTTAAGAAGATTTTTAATCGAGTTGCGTATACCATCTTTCACATTTAAAGTATTTCAGTGAATTAATCTCAGATATTTCCAAAGTTATTTTGCTTTTTGATTTCAATGGTTATAGTATTTTTCCTCGTAATTTTTCACATTTGTTTTGTACAATAGACTCTTGCAATGGTATATGTGTTTCACCTCAAGATGCAGATCCTGTTTATGATACATTTGTAAGTATTAATTTGACATTTATCTTAGCATCTAATAGAGGTTTATGAATTATCTTGCAAACAGAATCACCCATTTGAAGACCTTCTGAAGCTGAACTTTGTTTCTATGTACCATACTTATATATACCCTGAATTATCTTTTCAGACTATTATACATATTAGTCATTTATGGGTTACTGCATTGCTCATCTTTTTTATTGTATCATTTTTATTCCAAAGGGAAGGATTGGTAATGGAAAAGAATATAAATATTTTAAACAAAGTCTGATATCCTAATAGAATCTGCTTTAGGACTGTTAAAAGCAAACATTCAGAATATAGATTAAATAAAAAAATAACATAAAAATGCCCTGTCTTACAACTGCTAACTATTTGATGAAACCCTTAAAAACCAAATGGCCACAGCTCAAAGCAGAGAAGTTATAAAAAATTTTCTCCCATGCTTTCTTTTATACTCTCTAGCCACTTATTAAAAAAATGAAAATGTTCCTTTTAAAAATATTTTAATGACAATTAAGAACAGTGGCAATTTGAAATTCTTATTTACATATCAGTGTCAACATATGTTTAAATTATTAGATTTTATTCTTAATATTCTAATATAATGTATCCTATTTAAATATGAAATTGCTTATATTTCAGAATGAAATCAAAGAAGCAGCTGTAAGCCTCATAGTAAATAATACCGAAGGTGTTTTTCACAGTTCAAATGGTGCTGAGGCAGGCCAAAATCTGGCAGCTACACAAAATGCTGTTGAGGAACCCACTTATTCACAGAGAAATTACTCCACTCCTCAAGTGGTAAATATAACCTCTTCATAATAACAATATATATCTGCATTAGAGAATTTTGCATGTTTCTAATTAAAATTTCTCGAGTCATCTATATATTTGTTAGATTTTTTTATGGTTGACATAGCTATCTAAATGGTACAATAATATTTTTAAAAGCTTGATATTGCTTTTATAAAATAAGTAGGCAATCCTTATCCACATGAAAGTCACAAGTGGTAGAACAAAGTAAATTGGAGGTACAAGCCACTAGCAGGCACGGAGAGTGTGATTTTCCTTCTCATGTGCATGCAAGCACTCAGACTTCTTTTTCATTATTTAAGACAAAAGATTAGAGCTCAGTCTTAAAATCTGTAATTTAGAAGTAATAATACCCTTTCAGTTTAATAAGACCTCCCTGATAAATGTACATAAGATTGCAGTATTGTGCAATAAACAGAAATGTAAAGTATTGAGCATTGTTTAAGTGCAAGTGTATATTCCTCCAAAACTACACAAATATTCAATGTTAACAACAAATTAATAAACTGGTTTTAAGTAAAGATTTTAATGAGTCCTTTTTACATACAGTTTTTCTGCTACACATAGAATGAAAATTGTAACAAATTAATAATTGGTTATGTATTTTAGATAATATGTCAGTTGAAAAATGGCACTCATATACTTTGTGTAAACAATACTGAGACAAGAGAATTGAAAGCTATTCATTTGGTTCCCCAGTATCAAGAACAGCGTAAGTATCTATAATAGATATACTGTTTCTGATATTCAGATTATTGACTATGTTGGTACATCTTAAATGTTGATATGGAGCTCTAATGATACATTTAGATGTTGAACATTATGGTACAATCTGTTCAAGCCATAATAATATGGAGAGACAAAAATCCACCCCTGTGCATGATGTGATCATGTCCACTTTATATAATTGACCTACCTGCCTATCCATTGAGGACCTATTCCTTCCCCAAAAAATTAAAGTGCATTGGCCAACTTTAAAAACTTTATCCTTTCTTGGCTTATCAATGATTAAGAATCTGTGGTATTTTTCACCAAAAAATTCCATCATCCCTCACTGGTCTCTGATTTAAAGGACCACAGAATTCATGCTCCTATTTAGATTTATTCTATTACATTTTGATATATACATTGTATTATTGTATACTGGTCATGCCTGTATATTTACCACAATTTTTATAGGACAACAAAACTGAGAAAACCATTACATTTTCCAAATTATAACAATTTCAATTTCAAGAAAATGCAGTGTTACCATAATAGAAGTAACAATGTAGGAGAAGAGTAGTTTCTCAACTGAGTTAATAAAAATATGAATTTATATATTATGAAAGGGGAAAGGCCCTGATGAAACTTAAAAAACCTAACTATATTTATGCACAAACTATCCACCTGATGTCACTCTTTTATCAACAAAGAAAAACATTTTATGCATTAATAACCTGTATCTTGTACATAGAAATCATTCTTTTTGAACAGTACAAAGGCAAACAACAAGAATAAAGCATTTCAGGATCTTTCAGAAATTATTGTTAAAATAACTAGTAAGAACATATTGAACATACACATTTAAAGTTTTTCCTTACTCACCTCCACCATAAAACTACCTGAAAGTATATATCGTTACTTAATTTTAAAATGTCATTTTTATATAATATATGCCAATATTTCTTTCAATAAATGAGAATTAATTTATTAGATCTGAAAATCTGGTTCTGCCAGCTGGCCTGGGACCCCGATATGCGCTTGCTATATTGGGGGTACCCGTTATACCCACTCCCATATCACTCATTTTCTTGGTTTTTAGTTTCTTATTCAATCCTTTTAATTTTAATTATTTTGTGTTTTGTTTACCTTTTTATTCTATTGTGAGCCACACAGAGTTACCATGAAATGGGCAGCATATAAATTAAATAATAAATAAGAAAACATCCTTAACAACTTAAAGTAGGTTAGCTTCTCTCAATGTGGTAGCTTGCTACAGAAGTTATATAAAATAATGGTGAGGTGAATCCAAGTAGTGGACCTTAGGGAGTACAATAAAAAGAAATAGTAGCAAAACATTCTATAAGCCAGGGCTTTTTTCATGCAATTTATTACAAATATGCATATGTCAGGAAATGTGTTTGGGCACACATGTGTTAGGAAATACAATCAGTGTTTTACGTAGCATTTTAGGATATTGTAGCAATATATGGGGGGTTAACGTATACCAAATTACATTACTGATTCATAAAGCTAAATGTGTTGCTAAGTACAGTAGCAATGATACTCCAGCTTTTCAATTCAGATTTTCCTAAAGTACTTCCTGAGCAGGTAACATGGAATATTGAAGCTATGACATTTTGCATGTAACTCATAAAACTTGTAAAAAAAGAGTGTTTTTTCTTACTGTTATTTGTCTGAAGTCTACACATAATCGTATGTTACCATTTGGTTTTGGGACCAATAAAATTAGAGAGGCCAGTCACTTTGAGATGGTTCTATAATGTCCATCTGAAGCATCTTTTCTATTTTATTTTGTAACGTAGCTTTCAACTGCTCAGGAATCCTATATGGACATTGTCTAATCAGTCCAGTTTCCCCATTTGTATTCTATGCTCTACTAGTGTAGTTGTACCTGGTTATATGGTAAACATATATATATATATATATACAGTCCCAACATTTTTTCTATCTCTTTCTTTTGATGATCCCCTAGGTCTAAATTAATATGTATTTTTCCGTGGGATGGTTGCAGTATTGTCTCCTAAGCTTAATTTAAAAATTCTGGATGCCTTTCTCTTAGCACAAACAAAGCTATTGCAGGTTCAGCTTTATTGTGCCATTTCCTCAGGAGGATGGCATGGTGGATTCTTTTTCCTGCCTTCTAAATCAAGTTCATAATTTACTGGCCCAGTTCTTCTCTTTACTATGTGAGAACCTTTCCCGTTTGCTTTCTTTAGTAAGTAATAACAACAGCACTTGATCTCCTATATTAAATTGCTTTACCTTTAAATCTTTATCATAGTGTCTTTCCAGCGTTCCCTGGCTATCTCTAAATATTCCTGGGCAATGTGTCCTGGGCTTTTAACTTGTTCCTCTGCATTAATATATATTTGATTAAGTTCTTAGGGCCTTCTAAGTTTTCACACCACACCATTCTTTAATAATGCCTAAAGCTCTGAAGGTTGTCTCTTATATAGTAAAAGAGCTAAATTTTGTTAATGCCTGAGGAATTATCCTGTAGGGAAACAATAGAAAAGGCAGCCACAAGGTATCCCAATGTTTTGAGCCTTGGCCTGCATATTTCTTGAACATAACTTTTAGGGTCTGGTTCACTCTTTCCATAAGAATAATTGCCTGTGGATAAGGACTTGTATCCACCCCTTTTATTCCCAGGTCTACACATATAGCAGCACTGATTGGAAATTGGATCCTTGATCTGCAAGGATCATTTGGTATTCCTACTCTTCTTAAAGATTTTGACCAGCTACTTCGCTATTATTTTGGTGATCACATTCCTTAATGGAACCCTTTCAGGATATTGAATTGCATAATCACAGATAACTAGAATATACTCATTTACTAGATTGTGGCAAAAGGCCTACAATGTCCATAGCTATTTTAGAAAAGTAACATTAAAGGCAATCTCTTCATAGGAACTTTATCATATTCCCCTTTTAGTTTTACTAATTGAAACATAGGGCAGGATCTACATTACTGGGCCACTTCTTTACAGATCTCTGGCCTAAAATTCTAAAATCTAAAATTCTGTATGTGAGCCTATTTTTACCTTTATGTCCAGACCATGGAATTTCATAGGCTGCTTCCAATATCACCTTGCAGTATATTCCTTGGCAAACTACTATCTGTTCAATTTGTTCCTTGAAGGTCTTATTCAGTACAGCAACCCTGACTTTTCTTAGAATCTGGGTGTTGTTTCCCCATTTCTCTCCTTTTCTGCTGCTAGCCAACAATGTTGGTTTCTTTTGTAAATGTCCCAGGTGAATTTCCCATTTAGGAGTGTCTGTCCCTATGAGTTCACCCCTAGTTTTGTCAGCCTTTTGTAAAGCTTTTTCCTTTCTAGGACATCTCATTTCTCCTATAAAACCAGGTTCCTTCACTTCCTGCTTCGGCTCCATCCTTGTCTTTGTCTTAGACTGGGCTCTTGTGGTTACACCCTCTATCTTAGCCTCCTTCTTGAATCCTTTTTCTGAGTCCAACCCTCTATGTGAAAAATCTTTTCCATTCATTAGGTCACATGTAAATTAGGATTACTCCTACCACTATTACCTCTTCCTTTCCCGTATCAGCACTCTGGCTTTAACCAATGGAACCTTCTCAATTTGCCCAAATATACTTGTAAGGGGCTCTTTTCCCATAGATGCTGCCTTTTTACTAAATGAGAATATACCAACATTCATCTACTCCCAGTACCTACTAATCCACTAACAGTGACCCGATTAACTTGCTGGGATTATAATTTTTCTCCCCAGAGATGCTTGCATACTGTAGACAGCCCCTTTTTTCTCTGGCTTTTAATTTTGACAAAAGTCCCACAGTTGTTATAACCACAGGTCTGTGACTTCCCAATGCTCCCCTTTTGTTTGGGCAGGAATTAAAGGCTTCTTTCTTTCACCTTTATCCCTTTCAACTTCTTTCTGGAACAGGCTTTCCTAGTGTTTCTCCTTCTCTATTTTTCTAACATCCTCTGACCATTTTGTTGCCATGTAGTCCTCATCCAATTATACTGACCTGTTTCTGGGTTGTGTTTTGTACCCAAAACCTCACTTTAGTAGAGCGTACCTGTAGAAACTGTTCTAAAATTACTTCCTGTGCCACTTTCTTTGCTCCTTTTATCTGGCCTCAACCATTTCCTATCTAAGTCTTTAATCTTGTGCACAAATCATAAACCCCTTCATATTTGTCGTGTAGCCTCTAAACCTGTGGGAGTTACATCATGCCTGTATAGGATTATCTCTTGAAAATGGGAGTAATCCATCACTTCTCTTGCTGCAACACTATAACTCTTTCAAACATGGTAAAATATGCTTTTATGTTAGAACCTCTGACATCTTAGGGATTTTTATGTCTTTGGGACCATCTCTTTATGCATTCTGAAAAACTTAAGAGGTATTTGTGCCCCTTCTGGTGGCTGGACTGGGCCCATTAAAATAAATCTGTGAACCCCTAAATTCTTCTCTTCTTGCCTTTTTCATTCTTTTCCCATTGTAGCCTACCTTTCCTTTCTGTCTCCCCCCAAAACTGTTTTTCCTGTTTAATCAAAGCCTTTCCTGTTGCTTTAACATTTCTCTGAGGATATTGGCCCAAGTATTTGAACTTTTGTAATCCCATTTCTGGCTGGTCTACCTTCTTTGGTTTAACTTCAGACATAGGGTGGATACCTGCCTCTACCAAAATAGTCGTCTCTAAGGAGAATTTGTGCCTTCTATCTTTTCCCTGTCTCTCTCTGTGTGTGGTGTAGGTTATGCTAAGAGGTGCGTTTTCTGCAGCCAGGATGTTGGCTATTGTTTGCAAAGTTTGAGTTCTGCAAAGGCCAAATTCCTTTTATAACTAATATTTGTTTCCTTTTCATGAAGTATTTAATGAACTTGAATTGAGCCCTCACTTGTGTGGTTGCCACCCAAAAGTTGGATACCCCACCTGTTTATGGATATCCCACCATAACATGTGTCTTAGGTTCTTTTAACTATATCCAATTCTGTGGGCTCAAGACACAAAAGAGCCAACACAGCATACACCCCTAGATAACATATATAGAAGCATTGCAATTTATCTACAACTAACCACTACAACATTCCCCCCCCCACCACTGCTAGAGCTATGACTTCGTGTGAATTCTACTACTGCAACTATTATCCTGATGAGTCCTACTCTTCCTGCTTCCAAATACTGCTAGAGAAAGTTATGTCTTTATGATTGCTTTACAAACACACCTTCTTCTCTCTCGACCCCACACCATCCCCAGCTGTCTCTCAGCTCAGTTTTTATAGTCAATTTTGTTGACTGTGGAGAATAGCAGCACAACTAAGAATGCATGGTAATGTAAAAGAAAGAAGTACCCCAATCCTGGGTTATACCCATCATCCTTCATGCCGTCTTGTCACTCCTCTTCCAGGTGCAGGACAGGATGGCCTTGACCCGATTAAAAAGAATGTTGTGTTGTCTACTAACCCTTCTACCCATATGAGAAAGTTCCCCCCTCCCTATTTTCCATGTGCTCATGTGTGGCAGCCTGCAGAGGCCTCGTACTCATGGCTTCCAAGGCTGACAACAAAAACTGAATTAAAAATGAAAAGCGTCACTGTATGCCATGAAACATAAATGCATTATATTAAAAAAATACTGTGAAACAGCTATTTGCAAAAAAGAGCAACAAAATAGTTATTTTACCTTGACCACTTGGGTGACAGTATTATTCATTAACCAATACATCAATGTTTAGCTTTAGGCTGATGTGTAATATTTTTTTCAAAAGCATGTCTAGGATGATTAAATTAAGAAACCCATCCTGCTTTCCTTTTTCATCTCCTTTATGAGCAGAGAGATCTTTTCTTGTTTCAGTCTTTTTATTATCTCTTATTGCCTGGTATTATTCTTCCTTCCTTTGACTTAAAAAGAGATGGACTTTTTATTAAAATCCAAAAACTGAGCCCATTACTAGCAATTGATATCTTCTAGGAGTTGATGATACTCAACCTTATATTTTCTTGGATTCAAAACTCTTATGCTTTCTATATTTGTCACAGACTAACTATAAACTATTTCCCACACTCTACTGTAAGTGATACTTGCCTACTTAGAATCTTCACTCTCCTGCTCTGGGAAAAACTAGCTCCAGGTACAGCACTGATGCCATGTAACTATCTGTTCAGCTAAAAATATCAGGAGTTTGCAATTGGAGGCCACCATTTTCAGTTATGAGTACTGTTTATCATTCGCAGGGTTTTACAGACTATATGGTATACAGCATGTGGCCTAGCAGTGAAGACACTTGCTTCCTACTTGGAAGGTTGAGAGTTCAATCCTTGATAGGGGCAGATGTTTCTCTCCTAGGGCAAGATAAAAAATATCTACTGTGAACTCCATATGGCATCAGGAAACACATCTAGCCAGTAAACGCTCAGCTACATCTAGTCAGCCCAACTCTACCCCAAACTGAGAGATTATAGGGTCATAAAAAGAGTGCTTATATGGTATTGGCCATGCAGTAGCTGCATCTTAGATAGATATTGCTTTGATGGCAAAAGTGATTCTTACTACTTTACTATTTCATCTACTGCCTTTGAAGGATAGTCCTTTGGACTATCACATCAGTGAGAAAAACTTTTCTTGGTGAGGATCATTTCTTTCACTCATTTTTCTCTTTTTATTGATACAGTAAGTTTCATACTCCATGTAAATGGAGTATGTGTACTCCATGTAAATACTCCATGATTCTACCTTGACCTCACCACCTTTGAAATTAATAAAGATTTCACTGCGTTATCTTAACATATATGTACATATATTTTACTGGGTTAGCACAAAAACATTTCATAAGATGTCTTAACTTTTTATATATTGTCTCACCTCTGAAGCATGCAGTCGCTTTTTCTTCACAATGTGTTTACCAGCACCACCACCACTCAGACTATTTTTACTGCATAACTGCTAACACACTTGCGTTCACCTGTGAGAATCTGAAAACTTTTACTAGAATGCAGTCTGATCACATTCTACTAGGACGACCTGTATCAGATAAAAGCTGTTCTGATATTCTTTCTCAAATATATTGTTCATCCCTCTATAAACAAGATGCACAATCTCAGATAGTTATAAGCTTTAGTAGAGCTATGCTTTCTTCAGTACAATACTTATTACTTTCCCATTTGCATGATGCACAGAAATTATGAAAAAAACATTTACTTAAACCTGGGGTTAAGTTGTCATCTCTGCATTTAAATAATCTACTTTCCATTTCTGTAGAGAGATTACTGTTTTTTAGAATGTAACTATTTCAGGTAATAGTGAAGAACAATTTGAATGTATAGAGCAGGGGTATTAAAGGGCCTCATCAGGGTTGTGTTTGACCTCGGGGAGCCGGGGTGGGTGTGGCCAGAGTGGGCATAGCCAGCTTGACGTCATTCATGTCAGGGACGCCTCTGGTGGCTCAAGTGCTCTGCCAGCAAAAATGGGCTCCCGAGCTCTGTTTTCGGCTGCGACAGGCTCCTGCAACCCTCTGCCAGCAAAAATGCATGTGGGCCTCCTGAGCTCCGTTTTTGCTGGCAAAGGCACCGCAGGCCAGATCACTGTTTCCAGGGCAGCCCCACAGGCAGATCTAAGCACCCTGGGCCTTGAGTTTAACACCCCGGTATAGAGGGAGATGGAGACAATAACAGCAACAACATCTGGAGTACACCCTTGAACATCATCATCATTAACAAAATCACCATCAGTCAATTGCAAAAGGAAGTCTTGCTTGGAACAGCTTACATCTGTGATACTTTTAACATCAAACAACATCTGCCTATCCCAAATCCTTGGGAATGACTTGAAAGGTAGACAAAAATGCCATATCTAGTCTGACTGACTGTGCACGAACTCATAATAATAGTAATAATCCTCCTGTCTGGAGCATTGTCAATGGTACAATATATAGGCATGCAAATTAATTTGTGGAATACAGCCACTTGAAGAACTTCAGCTACCAATAAGCAGCCTGACCTATTTTGTAGTATTGTCATCTATTTTGTTTGCCTTTTCCCTATTTTCTTTCAATCTGTTTTCTAGTTTCGTTTCACAGATAGAAACAAGTTTTACAGCTTTCTGCCTACCTTTATTTGTTGCCATTGGCATCTGAATTTGGAAGAATATTGTTCCTCCACTAGGAAGGACATTTCTAGATTTTTTTAGCATATTTCTGCCAACAGAGGAGTAAGATAAATATCTTTTAAAAGGATATCCTTCTATTTCAGAAATAAATATATCACAATAAATATCAAGTGTTACTTTTTGTAACAAATATCTTCATTCTTAGTTACCTAGATATATTACCCAGATATGTACTGAAGATATTGTTGCGCCAAATGTCATTCAATTAGCACTTTCTTATTAGATGCAAGCAACTCGGTAACATCTGTACTTGGGCAGTTTTTGCCAGTTGCAGGTAAACTGAATACCTGTGCTCAAGAGGTAAGTATATATTTTTTCCCTTTTCCTCCAACTAAGTATTTTTAATCTTTTAATCTTATACTATATGTTGTTGTCTCATTTTTGTGCAAAGGATGTCTCTATAGTTTTATTGCAATTGTCTGCCCTCAGATGCATGGACTCACCTTTCTGTGATTTTATTGTAGACCTTCTCTACAAAAGGTTTAATAATGCAATTAAGAATAATAACTTCCCAGCAACAGCATGTTTTTCCTTTCCATGCTGAGAACTGTAAGCCACTCAGAATTGTTTGGAGTCCAGTAGTTTCTAAATTTGTATGAATAAATAAATAAATTTCATATAATAAGTGATTATGGTTGGCATCCCTTGTGTGGAGCTTTCAATTACCACTGCAGGGTGAGGATACACTGAGGCAACTATCATGTTTTATGAAACTGAATAGAATAATTCGGAAGGAGGAAAAAGTTCCTCTACTGGAAAACAGCTAAGAGTACAAAAAAAGTATAGGATCTGTCAACACTCATAGTAGAAATAACTACTTTCCACCAGGTTCGCCTGGTGCGCCAGTTACGCCCCTTTCTGGAGCGGGAGGCCCTACGCACAGTCACTCACGCCTTGGTCACATCCCGCTTGGACTACTGTAACGC
>JANHFL010009421.1:42891-65107 GCA_032468155.1 Oxyrhabdium leporinum | reverse complement strand
GGGATTTGAACCGCTAGATTGAATCAGCAGAAGTGGCCTGCAGTTCAACACTCTAACCACTGCGCCACCTAGGCTACCCATCCTTCCCTTCACATGAATGGGTACCTCCAGCCAATAACTTTAGCTGGAGCAGGGTAATTTCTCTCAGATACTTGGCTTTGCCCTCCCAAAAAGTAAAAATTCCATCCCCTTACCATCTAGTATCTGCCAAGCTATTTATGGTGCTCTATGACTATAATAAAGATTTTATTTTATTATTTTATTTTTCCAAGCTAATTGTAACCATGTCATACTGCCTTCTATAGAGCCAACTCCAATCCTTATCGTTTACCTGGTTACTATTATCTACCTAGCCTCTCATTCCTTTGGCTTTGCTCTTTTTTATGCTCTTTTTCATTTCATCATCATTATTTGTTTTAATTACAACATATGTATCAATTAATTTTTCTCTTCCAATTCTCACCCAAAAATACTGTTCATTTTTTTTCTTTCTGTATTGCTTCCTTCCCTTCTCTTTTTATTCCAACCCTCTCTACATTGCTATAGTTTCTTTTGTTTCACGTATTCATTTTTTTCAGTCTTTCCAACATTTCCAACATTTGTAGTATTATCGAGCAGCATATGCAGATAATCTTTTTGATCTTTGGGGTTCTGCTCAACAATCTGGAGCTGCTCCTAATCAGTAATGTGCAATATATAGTAACATAAATAGAAGACAATCTGCTATGAAGGCAATATTTTAAAATATCAGTTATTTCAAATGATGTTCTCTAAAACTATTAATGTTTGTTATTAATATTATATAGTTGTAAGTGTATGATAATATAATGCAAATGGAATGTTTGGATTTTATTTTGAGCAGCTTGATAATGGATCCATCCATACAAGCAGTTCAGATCTGACTCTTCAGGAGCTAACGAAACTAACTTTAGTTGGGTAAGAATTGTAAAAATGTATACATCTCTGGCATCATTATATGAAACAGGCATTTATATAATTATCTCTACAGACTGAAAAACTTATTGTTTACAATTGTTTTCAATAAAGCATTTTTATACAATACATATATTTTATTGATGCCTACACCTAATTTCAAATGAGATATATTTCATTTCAAGTGAGCAAAAGGTTACATTCTGAGATACTTTGTTAAATTTTGCAAGGAAAATTTATTTTAGGAATCATATTGTTACATAATCAATAATGGGAATACTACATACATTGGAACTAAATATATTTGGACACTTTCCCCAATATAATAATATATGTTTTGGAATTGCTAGATAATTTAATAAAAATGCAAAGTAATACAATTTAAACATCATTAAATAATAAATATTTTTGCTTATAATTTAATTATTTTAGCAAAAAGATAGAATACATGGATATCAAAAGAAGAAACTAAATAGAGAATCGGAAATGTGGGTGTCATCTTCCTAATATGCACTATTCCATAAATGCTTCATAATACGGTAGTTTAGATGCGACATGTGTTTGTTTAGGTTTCCTTGTGCTTCCTGGGACACAAAATCAAAGAAGCCATGCAACTGCACTAAATCACAATGCCTCAAACTGTGAGTAACAATATGTCACTGAGGTATTATTTGGCTATGTAAGAAAGGAGAAGTATAATTTGTTTCTTTCGTATATACTCAAATATTTCATGCATATGTAATTGTATTCTCCTAGCCTTTAAGAGGGGTGTGAAAACCTGGCTGTTCCTTCAGGCATTGGGGTAAGGTGAGTCTGGAGCCCAGTAATTGCAGTTGTGGATCAATTAGGGGCTGTTGGTTTAAGTGTGGGGAGTCATTTTTTCTCTTCTATGTATTTTAGTTTTACTGTTTTGATGGATTTTATTATGGTTCATGAGCTGCCCAGAGTTGTAATGTTAAGACAAGTGGCAATACTGGAATTTTAAATAAATAAAAAATAGCAGATAAGCGTGAGCATTATCTGAAAATGTTGAACTACAAACAATTTAATATACTTCTTTTGTTAAACATAGATACTGCGATTGTTTTGCCAATGGTGATTTCTGTAGTAATTGCAACTGTAATAATTGTTATAACAATCCAGAACATGAAATAGAACGGTTTAAGGCTATTAAGGTAATTCAACTATGTTCTCTTTTTATTTTGATATGCAAATTATTTACTTTATATTCATTAGATGTTAGCTTTAAAGCATTTTAAATGAATTGCATTTACATATCCATCAATTCTGGATATCAAACTGAGTAAACATATTAATTAAAACAGGCTTTTGAAATACAGGTAGTCCTCAACTTACAACAGTTCATTTAGTGATTGTTCAAAATTACAATGGCACTTTTAAAAATGACTTATGACCATTTTTCACATTTATAACCATTGCAGCATCCACATGGTCACATGGTCAAAATTAATGTGCTTGGCAATTGACTCATTTTTGTGACGGTTGCAGTGTCCTGGGGTCATGTGATTCCCTTTTGCAAACTTCTGACAAGGAAAGTTAATGGGGAAGCTAGATTCATTTAACAACCATATTACTAACTTAACAACTGCAAAGATTCACTTAACAACTGTGGCAAGAAAGATCGTAAAAAGGGGCAAAACTCAATAAATATTTCATTTAGAAACATAAATTTTGGGCTCAATTGTGGTTGTAACTTGAGGACTATCTGTAGTGATATCTTAATACCATCTCATTTTTTACATGTCACTTGAATTAGGGAAAGAGAATTTACATTAAAACATATCTCTGTTCAGTCATTTTGATGTCATTTCATCTTGCCATAGATGATTTGCTGGAAAATGCTGGAAATAATAGGAATGGTACTGCAATTAACAGATTTGAGCAATAATTTGGCTACAAAGGCAAAAAAACAACATGCTTTGGAGCATACCATATTTTTCGGTCTATAAAATGCACCCCCCCCCCAAAGTGGGTGGAAATGTCTGTGTGCCTTATGGAGTGAATATTGCGGCGGAAGGGTTGAATATTGCAGCGGTGATCTCTGCCGCCTACAACAGCTGATCGGTGGTATTCCAGAAGACCGATCCAACTGCCAATCAGCTGCTTGGCAGCAAAGGCTCCAGCATTCCCAGCGGAGACAGCAGACATGGATGAAGCAGCAATGGCAGCGTTTCCGGTCAGCCAGCCCACTGATCAGCGGGGCTACAGGAGGTGAGGATCCAGCTGTCGCTCAGCTGACCGGTGATGGATGCAACGGAGCGGAGCCCTGACGAGCCACATGCTGGGGCTGCGATAACATGCTGAAGCTGATCAGGCTGTTTGCTGCAAGGACGCTACCAGATGAATACTGGATGGATGCTGGGAGGCAGAGGCACATTTTTTTCCTTGTTTTCCTCCTCTAAAACTAATGTGCGTCTTATGGTCCAGAGCATTTTATAGACCGAAAAATATGGTATAGGGTAGGAAAATAATTGTCTGCAACTCCTAAACAGGATGTATTTTTTCCTGGGATCATATGGCAGCTGCAGAGAAAAAAAAATTTCTCTTTAGGCAATGGCACTTCTGAAAAACCTTACCAAGAAAATTGGGGACTTACTTGTCCAGGCAGTTTCTAGAATCAGACATGATTGAATGGGGGGAAAAAAGTACTATTAACAGCCTATAATGATAGAGTGCTCTCCCCTTGTAAAGAAACAACAATTTGGTAAGGGAAAAAAGGAACTGAACTGAGACAGGAAGGAAGTGATGAAAATCCTGAAAAAAAATCAATCTAACCAATAGGATATGTATTATATAGAAGCATTCTAAGTAAATCTTTTCCACAAGATAAAATAAAAGTGCGGAGCAGCTCTGATAATTGTCTCTTCAACTATTACCTAGCTATCTTAAGATTTTTGTACTCCCAAAAGTCTTCATCCAGGAGTTGGCTTATTGTTGTCAAATACATCAGGACTGCAAGTCACTTCATCAGATACACAAAAACTTATGTTTTTTAATCAACTTTGCTGGTTAGAAAACATAGTATCAGATTCCTGATTTTTTGTTCTTATTAGGTTTCTTCAAACTTGTGAAACATGCAAAAATTCTTTTAGGACTAATGGTTCAGATCAAGGATTCTTGATGTACTAATAAAATACATACCAGTGCTTTAGATAATTTGACAGTGAAATTCTGCTTGACATACGCTTTGCCTTATATAATTCTATTTCATAGGAGCAATAAGTATGCTTAGAAATTTCTGTCTCTTGAAAAGAGTGAACCATAATCTGCTTTAGAAAAGGTTTGCTTTTAGGAAGCAAGTAAGCTATTTTTTTCAAACTGTTTGAGAGGTATATTCTATATGAATAATATGTTTTATTTAGGCTTGTCTTGACAGAAATCCAGAAGCTTTCCTCCCAAAGATTGGAAAAGGAAAACTTGGCGATATTAAACCAAGACATAATAAAGGTTGTAACTGTAAGCGTTCAGGGTGCCTAAAAAATTACTGTGAATGCTTTGAGGTTTGTTGAAAAATATTTTTCATCAGTTTTATAAAAGTATTATCATAGCAGAAGAATACTTAGATGAAGCATTAAGAGTCTTTATCTGGTGGAACCTCCAGTGTATGTGATCAGGGAAAAGTGGAATAAGCAATTGTAGAAAAAATGTTTTTTTTAATTTTGAAAAGGTTAAAAAGGGATGAGAGAATGGCAAATAAAAAAAGCAGGACAAAGACAAACATCTACCTATGGCATGCTGAATGGCAGTAGCTAGCCAATTTTTGTTGATCCTTAAAAGCTGGAAGGTGGTCAGACCTTTTTAATACTTGGATAGGAGGCCACCAAAAAGTCTCTATCTGAAAAAAAAATCCCAGAAAAAGATAATGGCAAATCACTTTTACATTGTAACCAGGAAAATAACACAGATATTAGGACTGCAATGCTCTGGTTTGAATCTTAATATTTTGAAGTGCAACAATGTATGAATGAAGCAGCAATATACAACATCCTAACAGGACTGCACTTTAAGTTGCTTGGACAGCTTTATGTTTTGTAGACTGTTGCTACATTCATGTTCCTACTCTGAACCACTTTTAGAGATAAAATATAAAACACTGTATAGCTCTAATATATACCATCTATGAAATTACCAGGAGTCAGATTTACCTAATCTTGTCTATACTTTCCTTTTAGATATGAATGGTGCTGTTTGTTATAGATCTGGAAAAGCTGTAAATAAAGATTTAAAATAAATATATAGTTTTAGATCATAAATGTCTATGATTGTATCTCTGGACACAGAAAGTTTTCATCTACAAAACGGAGTGATGTTTTTCTTTTCAATAAGTCCTTCATCTTCCAAACAGTTTGAACCCCAAACCCTTTAAGGAGATTGAAAACCTCCTAGAATAGTAGGGCAAGTGAAAATTGGACTGGGATTAGGCAAATTCCTTTCATTTTAAAATATTTAAGCATTCTCTAGGTAAAAGAATATTTGTTCAATGGAAAATTACTGGACCCAAGAGATTTATTTCCAATGAGGCAGCTATATGATTGGATTGTTGAACAGTCCAATCTCATATTTTTTTTATTGTGGACCTTTTATTAAATAACATGTCTTTTTAGGAATTGAAATATTTTGTTTTTCTGTAGGCTAAAATTATGTGCTCCACTATCTGCAAATGTATTGGATGCAAAAATTATGAAGAAAGCCCTGATCGAAAAACTTTAATGAATATGCCAATTCAAATGGAATTTAAAACCAATGAAGGAAATGATTCTGAATCATTTTCTAACTCTGAAATATCAAAAACCAAGAAAGAAAGGTAGAAATTAATTACCTATGACATTTCTTTTGTACTATGGGAATATTTTTAGATAATTCTTTGAGTCTGGACTTCCAACCTCTGTTCTGTTCATTTGTAGTTATCCAAAGCAGACTCAGTAATTTGTAACAGCTCTGGTTTCTAACACATGTACAAATGCACATGTTTTGGGTATTATACAACTAGAATTTCAGAACTCTTTCAGAATTTACTTTATCCTGTTTATAGTGAATTATAATATGGATGCAAATAGAAAACATGGAAATATCCTGAAAACCTCCATAATCTGGATTTTTAAAAATTGAATCCAGTCACTCAAAGACTAGTACCAGTAATTCATAATTCAGTAATCTTTAAAGAATTTTCTATTTTCTCTGTAGTTTCAGAGACAGCTATGAAACCTACCTATTTCTGTGGAAAAAGATCCTCCCATTTGATATTTAAAAAAAAAAATTTATTACTAATTGGTGTTGTCTGACTAAAGACTAAAATTAACATTTGGCATTAGTAGAGTTCTGAAAGAATGAACTAAAGTACTGAAAAACTGCATTAAAGATGCAAGAAGTGATGAGTAGCAACAGGGAGCTTGATACATCATTTGTTCCCTGTGCATCCAATACCCATAGGTAGACAAGAAGATGCAAAAATTATAAGATGTGCGTAATTCAGAACTCCCCCTTTCATATGCCTGTCCCAATCTAATCATTCATTGAATTATGTTTTTGTCTGTCTTCTGCCAAAACATTGCATGCAAGTATGCAGAGATTACATTGTAACATGGCTCATATTTCAGCAATTGTCCTCCCTTCGGACAGCCATGTTCCTATCTTTTTCCTGACAGGATTCCAGCTACCTGTATAAAAGGAGATTGGTTGCAGAAAGAAAGCTGAAAATTGAAAAAAATGTTTGGTGTCTCTCAGACTGACTTCTGCTGTCACTTAACATATATTCAGGGATCAGTCAGTGTTGAAATACAAATCTGTCACAGAACACTTAGTTAAGCCATGAGTAAATTTAGAATTTGGTAGTTACATATGGTAATTCTCTTTGCATCAATTTATATATTTAAAATGTAATTATATATTGTTTTGTTGTAATAGACAATCTAGTACGTGTATATCTTGGGAGGTGGTTGAGGCAACATGTGCCTGTCTTCTTGCTCAAGCTGAAGAGGCAGAAAAACAAGATTACTCCATTTGCTTAGCTGAACAAATGATCCTAGAAGAATTTGGGAGATGCTTATCGCAGATTCTTCACTCTGAATTTAAATCCAAAGGACTGAAAGTAGAATAATGTGTTTTACTTGCAGTGCTAAAGTATTGCTTGAAATTATTTTAATTTTGATAAAATATATACGGTAATCCACTTCGTTTATTTTCTAATTCTATTTCTCCTGCCTTTATTTTATCATAACTGATAATTATTTTGTTCCAAATTAGCAGAGCAATAAAAAGTTCAGCTGGATTATTCTATATTTAAATTATTCTTGAAATGAATTCCTAACATGGTCTGTATGTGTGTGCATATAAAACGTCTTTACTCTTACTTTACTCCCCTTTGTTCTGTACTTAGTGTCTGACTAAAGATGATATAAAACTGAAGAATTGAAAGGTCCCTGGTTTTAATGTTCAATTGTTAGAATGAAAGGAACTGTTTTCCATTTGCTTTATTTACTAGTTTTGTAACAATGGCATACATTCCAGCTAATAAATATCCTTAACAAGATTATGTCTGTGTACTAAATAGTTTTGTGCAACATATGTGTACCACATAAAACTGAAGGCTTGAAGTATGACATTCAAGACACCCCCATTCAATGAGCAAGAACCTAGGTCCTTAGATTTCTAGAAGATGAAGTGGCAGAAACAATTAAAGAAAGACCAGAAATCAATGACTGAACATGGGTATGATCTTATATTCCAGTCTACAATCTGGTGATAAAAGTGGCAAAATATTCTTATTTCTTCCTTATTGTGTAGGTGATCTATCATCAAGTGCTCATTTAGGATGATCAACTCCCTGTGGGGAAGAGAATTGCCAGATCTTTTCCCCAGCAGCCAGGACAATTTTGTAAAGTGTTTTGCAATTAGTCGATAGGAAGAGTATGATTAGTCAGAGAAATGCACATCCCTCCAGCCATATAGTAATGTAGCGTAATTTAATATTAATGTTATATGTTATATCATAATTTCATATATCTTATGATATGATATGAAGACTTTTAGTAGCTGGCTTGCAGCATGACAAATGGAACATGTATCAGTCGTTGATGGAAATTCTAGTTAAATTCTAGTTAGAAGCAATAGATTTGCAAAAGATCTGTTATAGGAAACAATCAACCTCATTCAATTTCTTCTCCAAAACTGAGCTGTGTCTATTTTCTACCTTATTATATATGAGACAAAAAGAAGGAACTGCATAAATGCATTTTATTAAAAAATGCACCAAAGTGTCATCACTGAGAATTCAACTCAAAAAAAATTAGCTATGAAACTAGAAGGGAAAAATCTAGAGGACCTTGTGTAGTGCACGTTCTCTGCTTATGAAATTGAATATTTACTTGCTTAAATATGGCTTAAATGTAAAAAAATGCATCTTTAGTGTTCAAACAAAACAAATATACAGTGTATGCCTTGATTTTCAGGAGGCAGTATAATACAACCAATAATGACATAAGAATGACAGAGAGATATAGATTTATCTTGAAAAGCTCAATAGTACATCTCAAAAAATGCTTTTCATACATCTTAATTATAATGTGGATTTTGCTATCCTGTATTATCCAGGATAAATGTGACTCACTATTAAATTAGTACAATGTAGGAACAACTCTAACACTGTCTCTTTGTGAACCATTTTTGTTGGAGTAATTACATTAGTAATAGCTGATTACTCAACAGTCTTATGTTTCTATGAAATTAAAGTAATTACTGTAGCTAGAAACACATCTATCTATATTATACTGTAATAAGACTAGTCGGGTGTGCAATGTTTTCAATGTCTTTAAGCCATATATCATTATGGTAAAATTACATTATTAAGCAAAAGTTTTGGAAAGTCTGGAAAACCTTACATCAAGAAAGAAGGGAATAAATCCTTTTGAATGACTTAGCTAAATAGCGGGTGGCTTAAAGAGTGGGGGGGACAAGCATACATGGGTGATTCTAAAGACCTATTTACAGAAGAGATTCTGACTGCACTATTCTGGAGCAGATGATTAGGAACACTTGTTGGATTTAATACAAATATACACATTGAGTCACTGTAAAATCCTCTGCAATGCTCTTGCAGACATAGATCTTGGTATGTATGGGAGAGTGGTTGCTTCCATGTCAGGATCTTGTAGGATCTGATGTTTATTTCACATTCAAGGAATTTATACTAAGTTGAAGAAACTTTTTTCTTCAAAAAAACAGTTCTGTACTCATCTATATATCCATCCATCCATTTCTTGTAACAACATCATTAAAAGACCTTATTTATAAACAAAAAGCTCTTTCTCAAAGCATTCATATTTATATAGATATTATAATTTTAATATATTTTATTAATGTGTCATTTAATATTTTATTATATTTATTATTTATTGTACGGCTGCTCATCCCACAAAATAACTCGGCCAGTATAAATTGTGGTGCCTTTATAGCCAAACTGTATTTTCCCTTAATGATGAGTCTGGTGACTCCTGCTATATCCTTGCAATTTTAATATGGGTCAGTTGAAGGCAAGAGTTGTTGGATTTTCCTGACTGTGCTTCTCCTAGCTAGTATCACCTGACAACAGGAGGAAAAAAACCTCCAGCCACTCTCCTTAATATGCAATCGGTAACTTCAGCATCTCTGGGTGAATGCCTGAGATGAGAACTTTAATCATTTGTCAAGTTGTTTGAATGTGAGAATCTACCTCATTGACCTCTGAGTTGGGATATTTTTGAACACAGGTATAGCACTCTGTGTGCTGAACCTGTTCATTTAAATCAAGGGTCTCCAAACTGTTCGGCTCATAATATTTCAGATTTTTCATTGACCCCCCTAAACTTCTATTATATGAAAATAATTTCATAAATACTATAATAGTACTACAAATGATAATCATTCTGACCTACATTGTGACACACAAACAGACACAAGTTGCTAAGGAGTTGAATTATTTACCTCAACCAGACAGATAATAGCCAAGTTCATCAAGCAAGGTTTTTGCAAAGAGAGTTTGCCTTAATAATTCCATTTCAAATTCAGGTAGCAAGAAAACGGTCCAAATTCATTCCAGAAGTCAAAGAGCCAAGTCAGATAATTAGCAGGTCCAATAGACGAGAATTCAAGAGCAGGGAAGCATAAAAACAAGAGTCATGAGCTGGAATTCCAAACTATTGATTCCAATTAAAGCTGAAGGCAAAATTATTCCATAAATCAATCTGTAGGCATCTGGCTTAAATACTCAGGCTTCACTCTTTGTGTCAGCCCTCCCAAATAAACCAAATATGAAACAAGACAAGATGAACTAATTCTATTTTATTGTAAGGCTACATTAACAGAATCTTGCAAGTCTGAAGACACAAAACTTCCTGCTTCTACTTTAACTGTTTGATCCATTAGGAGTAGGTCTTTTCTAAGTTTCTTTCTCCTTCTATTGTCTGATTGTTTCCTAGACAGAATCTTGTTCCCTCTTTCTTCAAGATAATTGATACATTCCATTACACTTTACCTAGTGAGGAACCACATTGACTAAAGTTGCTTTGCTAACTGCTGCATACTTTGAGACCCGGGACTCGTGCCTCATCCTTCAATTCAGGAGATGCCTGTAGTTAATCAACCCCAGATGAATCGTGGCTTGATGAATTCTGACGCTGACAATACATAGGCTTAGTTTGAGCAATGTTATGAGTCAGATTCTGAATCTGAATTACAGCCCATGACCATAATAATAAATAGTTCCATTAACCCTTAGAGATCAGTATTGACAAGTTTGGGGAACTCTGATTAAATACATATCTAGTAATCTGTTATTCCTCTCTACGACACAGATAACCTGGTTTTTGATCATTGGTTTAGCACTCTTCCACAAATATGACAAAGGTTATCAAGACCGTTGGGGAAGTTATTTCTTACTTCAATCTGCACTCTATTGTGCACACAATATGTTGTTTGGAAGTTGAAGAAAGGTAAAATAGAAAAGAACAATTAATAATTAAGTAATTAGATTCATAGCTTGAGAAATATTTCTATTTTGAACATTTAAACATTTCTCTTTTATCAATCAAAAATGGCCCTTTAGTTCACACAGAGATTATGGTTAAGAAGAGAAGAAAGCTCCCACCTTAGCAGACTGGGAGACAAAATAGCTTCTGAATGTGAAAATAATCCCATTGTTGAGATTTCTGTAACCTAATCCCATTTTCTTTTCAATATATCTGTCTAAAGAAGCCTCTGACAATCTTGGTTGTCCACTTTTTGACTGCTGCAAAGAATGCAAGTTTTGGCAGTGAGTGGCTATGGTCAGCAGCACCTCATTCTGGCCATGCCCATTGGCTGTTCCTGTGACCTGTCATTTGGGCTTAGAGGAGAAACAGGTATAAACAGGCATGGTAAATAGTTTATGCTAAACTTTTAAAAGAAAAATAATATAAATATTATAAATTCTGCTAAGACTCACAGCAAATGTAATTTTTACTTTTAACAACATCACAACTTTCAGTGTTTCATTTGTCAACTGAAAATTATACTGTTTCACAAAATATAAACAAACTATTAAGGATTCTGGGTCATTTAGTACTGCTGTGATGTGGGTCACATAAATATTGCATATGAATGTCAAGAGTTGAATTTTGACTAATGTTGCAATCAGTGGATATGCATGTTGGTTTGTGCAATTTATCAGAATTGTAGCTTGAACCCTGTATGCTATTACCATAATGAAAATTAATGGCCACTAATATTTTATGATAAGCTATCCTGCTCAACAAGGCACTGCTGCTGAAACCAAAACAACCCAAAAGAAAGCACTTTTCAATTATAGGACAGAAGGTTTTTTGAAAATGCAGATGACCACAACATATCATTAAGTACCTTTGCTTCAGAATAATATTATTATGGAGTGAAGTTAACACTGTCATTTTCTAGTGAAATGTCCTTCTGATCCATGAATTACAGGATACTAGAGTATTAACTAAAATGCATTTTGCACCATGAACTGTACAGTCTCATCCACAACTAATTGGAGAAAAGCTGGACCAAGGGTTTCTTCATGCAGTGCCACTAAATAGACAAAAAGTTTGCAAAGATTGTGTGTCTTTACAGCAGTGTGAACATTTTCATAGAATGATAGGATTAGAAGAGACTAATGCAGGAATCAGACCAAACAACTGATCAACTTTTGCTCAAAAACCTCTAGTTATTTCCCCATGATTCCAAGAGGCAGCAGTTCCACTGCTTGAAAAGTTCCTTCAGTGATAATTTCTACATTAAGAAATAGAAACTTTAAAAAAAATATTAATATAGTGGAATCTGAATTTGTTCCATATTCTTCTACTTGAGAAAAAGATAAGAAAAACAATCAACATTCTACACTTAGGCAAAATAGAATAGTTTTATTTAAACATGAACCTGAAGAGGTACCTTCCCTGCAAAATTTGGATGAAAGAAAATCCTATCAGTTTTTTTTCCTTTTTTTAATATGTTTATTATTAATTTTTATTACAATAGTAAAAGCTAATGCAAATTAAACTTAGAGAAAAAGAACAGAATAGGATAAAGAGAAGGAATAAGAAGAATAAAAGATGAAGGATAAAAGAAAATGAAAGAAAATATATAAAGAAGTTACTTCCAACCTTTATTACATTCATAAGCAAATTTAGTAATTCTTTACCCCTATAAAATTACCAACAGATATCTCTGCATTCCATAACTCATGCCTTATCTATAAGCAAATTCATAAAACATCAGCTTTTCTATCATGGTCAGCAAAAAATCTGTAGAGGGTCACCAGAACTTGCAAAAATGTCTTATTTGAACTTCAATTAAATAAATCAACTTTATATTCCTTTTTATTCTAACAGTTTTCATCTTAAATATAAACAGATATTGTCATAGGATTTGATTTATCTTCAAGTCTCCTTTTTCCTCATCACATAGATTTCTTCAACGCTTTAACAAGCGTATTTTGGGTAAGTTTATTCTACAAAAAGAATGTAGTGGTAAATCATTTAAAAATATAACCTATTCTGCACAGTGGTTTCTATTTTTTTCCTCTTAGTCTTTTACGTTTGAATTGCCAGATAATTTAACTACCAGGAGACAAGTATGATGATCAAAGCCTAAATTAATGTAATTTTAACTTTCTAAAAAAGTAACATGATATATTTGCTTTCATTCAATAGGTGAAAATCCAACATTTTGGAGCAGCTTTATCCAAAGATTACCCAAGATCTGATTTGGGGCTTTCATTTTTCAATTGGGGATGATGACACTAGATGCAAGTTGCGCTGGGCATTGTGATTTTGTCTTTTTCCCCCTCCTCTTTCTCTCAGATTTTGGCTTTATGCCAAATTGAGAGGCAGCATTGGGAGATAGTAATTTAGCCTTCTCAATGATCAGCACATCAAAATTAGTGTCAGGGGTTCTGAAACAAAAGGACAGATAATGAGACTTCTTCTGTGCCTACACAGGGTGGGATAAAATAGAGAGAGAAAATATAACTGTATGTCAAACTTTTATACTTGGTACCTCACATAGTGCATTCCTCTTTTATTTTCTGCGGTAGTAAATACACTTTCAAGAAGAAGGCTATAGAGACAGCTCTGTTCTCATATATGTGATCACAGCTATAGAACTATGTTTTGACTGTTTATTCAATAATTGGGGCTAATTCCTAAATTATTTGGTTTAAACATTTCTAAGATGTTATTACATTACAGTTTTATTTATGAGTAAAATAGGTAACCTAAGACACCCCTAAACTTTGGATTCAAGCTTCTAAGCTCTAAGGTATCCAAAATGACCAATGACAAAATGTTTGGGTAAAAGGTAATTTATATATATGTCTGATGAATACTGTACTTGATACTCTGGTGTAGACCTAAAACCTAACAGATATCATTGGTTGGTCATGTTCTCAAGTGATCTGCAATTTGTTTTCTAGAACTTCTTTGTGTCTAGGAGCCCCATAAGAATTAAAAGTACAATTATCTCTACTAGGCCATATATTGTCTCATAACAGTACTAGGAACCCCCAGAGTCCAGCCTTGTCCTGGGTATACTTGCCCTGTGTGGTCTCAAGAGACCCTGTTTATCTGTCCCCTTTTATGGTGGCCTCCTTGGGGGATTGCCCTTTGGCTCATCAGAGAAATACGGTCCTCCGGGAAGCTTGTTTGACACCTAGCCTGGGTTTGGGAAAAGTTTTTCTTTGCCATCTAGAAAACTCTTCCAATTTTTTTTAGGAAAACAAGAGCAGCAACCACAGCTAACTCCTGTGGATGAGAAAGAATGCATGTATGGCCTCAGCTACTCAGTAACTTTTTTTCCTCATTCCTCAGCCTTGTGCCGACATGCTACCTGATGATCATCATAACTAAAGTTGAATATATTTGGCGACCATCCAGTTGGGGATATTTATTTATTTACAACATACTATAAAAACTAGTTAGGTTTATCTAGGTCTTACGGCAAACTATGTAGTTAATATGAATTTTTGTCAGATGTTATTCAACCTATCTAGATTCTTTTTGTTCACTCACTTCCGCTCTCCTGTCTGCTCCACTTTAATTTTATCACCCAATATTCTTCTTGTAGCTAAGTTCATGAAGTACCTAAAATACACCCAGCAAATATCAAGAACATGCATTTACCAGATCTTATATGGCATGTGAGACATAGCACTCCTTTGATCAGGTTCTTGTCAGTGTGTATCAACAGATCAATAATTCTGAATGTGTGCTTCTGTCCACACTCATTCGACATCTACAAAGCGATGATGGATATAAAATGATTACTTATTTCTTAAGGCTGGAAATATATAATATATAATGAAAATATTCCAGTTTAGTTTATTTCTATTATCTCCCTCCTTTCTAATTTGTCATTTAGTAACATTTTCTCATTGCTTAGGAAGCTCATATCAAAACAATTTCTGTTCAAGTCATGAAGCTATGAAATCCATTCCAGTCATTGGACCATTATTACGTTATATTATGATAACAGCTTTGGGTTGATGCTATTAAACTAATCATTTTTCTTTAGCAATTACATGTAATGTACTCCTGGCTTTTAGCCTTTGTTTTTAACAAATAGCTTGTTTTATTCTGTATGTTGAATTACAGTTTGGAAGAGTTATTATCCAGTGCACAGTAATGAAGAGGCTAATCAGTACACAAATCAGTAAATAATGCACCAAATCCTTTTAAGGAAAATGGGTGGAATTTTGCAGCTGGTCATCCCTCATGCACAGCAAGTTTCTGTTTCAAAAGAGTTTGCCTTTAATCTTTTCCATCTTATGCCATTAGCAGAACAAACTTACATACCTATATAAATGTCCACCTTGCAGGGTTAGCAACTCTATACAAAGCAGAGAAAACCAACAGTAAATAGTCAAGCTCAAAATGTAAAGAAATAAAATAAAAGTAAGGGAGATAGAGCTAAATTTAGTTTATACCAATACCAATCATTCTCCATAGCTTACTATTTTTTTTAATAAACCATCTTTGTTCCCACTACATTCATATTGTTTCTTACATTGCCCTTAGTTCTTAAAATAATTCCCTTCCTAAAAAAAGTATAACCCCCCACCCTCTTTTTTTTAGGAGAAGGATTTGTGCACATATATTGAGCAGTCAGAAAACAGCTTGAGGGATTGCTCTGGTAGGAAGCAATGAGAGATGCTGAGGAGCTCCAGAGTGTCAGAAGGAAAGGCAGCAGCCTCACCTCTTTGTCATCTACATGCTGGGTCAATTGCTGATGAGAGGGTGTTAAGGAAGAAGGACAAGGGTTTGCTGACATCCTCATACTTATCCCAAGGAATGACCTCTATACAAGTGCAGAGAATGCAATAGAAAGGGCACCAGTGCCAGTAATGCTCCTACTCAAGGGAGGCTGCATGAGGTGGGCTTGTTTTCATTTTCAAAAGCTGGCAAATTCCAGCTGCACAATTTGCACCCATTACTAGGAAAGCATAGAGGCAAGGAGAAGCAGGTTTGGCAGCAGAGCCATACAGTTCACAGAAGCATTTCATGAGGCATAGACAGCCTGCCTTGCCAGCCACAGAGAGAAAGGCAGGGCCGTAAGGCAAGAAGATGGTCTAGCAAAACTCAAAGCATTTCCACCTGGTGGGTTGTGGTGGGGGAAATTAATAAACTAGTTGTAAACCAATGTAATGCTTCAGAACCAAATTTTGGTCCTTATTTAACAGATTAATTTTGCTGGTACTGCATGTAATAAAAGGGAGAGTTGCGAATGTTTTTTTTTAATGTTCAGCTATTAAATTAAAAGAGGAAATGATGCAAGCACCCCATAAAGCAGATGGCTCTGGGTTGTAAACTGACATATCCATTAAGCTAAGATAGAAACAGCTATGAAATGACTTGCATATATTATAAGTAAATTGACTTGATGAAAGACCATTTAGACTTATTATCAATAAGACAATCTATTTTCTCTTGCTTTTCTCTCTCAATATTTTTTTCTACCCTACAGAACTTGAGGACGGAAGTAATTTATTACAAACTCAAAATTTTATACTCCCTATTTGCTATTTCTTTTTAGCAGAGCTCCTTTGCGGGACAACTATATTCTTTCCTGTGCCCTAAAGTGATGCTAGAGGAGGACATTCTAGAGCAACAGTGGGCAATGGACACCTACCTGAAACAATGATGACCTTCTTGCCCCGTTACCTGTACCCATTAATTAAAGCTGGATGATGTTAGGGGAGGCATTTTATTCAGGATTCTATTCAGAATAGGTTTCTGTTACATCCTTTATCAGGGTTCTCAAACATGGTTGATGACCCCACCAAGATCAGCTTTTAGAGGTTTACATGTTGTTTCAGCTTGTGTCCAGAAGACTGAAGCCCTATCAAAACTTATTTCTATTTCCCTGTGCATACTGGATTGCCCCAGCAAATTGGGAAACAAGGCCTAGAAAAGCTGCTTTCTCTGAGATCATCAAACAAACTCTGCACCGGCTTGTGTCAGGAGATGAGTAAGGTTTGCAGCTTGGTTTTCTTTTCAACTGGGAATGCTCATGAGGATTGTGCCAGATTCAGAGGACACATTCCTTCCTTACTCTAATGTCCACTGTCTCATTTGGGCCAGACTTTTGGTAGGAGAAAGTGGTTGCCTTCATGATTGGTGTGAAGGAACATAGCCAATGCCCAAGGCAAAATGAGGTCATTCTCACATGGCAAGCTCATAGGAAAAGTAACTAGCTGGAATTACATGGGGTGGAAGGGACTGGTAGCCCAAGCTATTTCCCATTCAATCTAGACTGAAGTCAAGACTAGCAGTAATGTGTGGAGGTCTGAGGGCCACCTCTCTGCCAGGCTCCCACCTCAGCCTCCTTTCACTGGAACAAAGAGGGCAGATTTGCTGTCCTGCTGAACCTGCTTTAAGCACTAAGAAACCAAAAAGGGAAAGTAGCACAGCAGAAACAACTCTTTTGCACTTAGAAGCCCATAGTGAGAAGCTAAGTGAGGAAGGCCTGACATATTCCCATGGGAAGCAAGGGCACCACTTGCCCAGATCAGCATGGAGTGAGTCTTCTAGGCACAAGAAGTCAAACATCACAAGGTCCTTGTGAATGGTTCTGCTCAGCTAGCAGCAAAGAGGTCTGACCTTGGAGCTGGTAGAGAGATGGGCTGCCAGTTGAGGAAGTCCCTTGGCCTTTCTTCTTGCATGCTGCAGCATCGCCATTGGACCATTCAACTGCTCTCTGGGAAATCCTGCTTTTACAAATGAAGTACCAAATACTTCATTTATGCTTTACCAGTCTGTTGGAAAAAGTTATCAAGGAAGGTGCTAAAGGATCTTTCAGAATTTAAATAGCAGCTCACTTTCTAAATCTAGCCGAAGAACAATTGTTAATATGAACAACTGCAATCCATGGACAAAGACCTTTTATTTAAGTATAAGGAAGAAATGCTGTCTTATAATATTTGAAAAAGAAAGTATAGCATTTTTCCCCATATTCTTAAATAAAAAGTCTTTGTCCATGCACAAAAGGAAAATAATACGACGAGGTGATGTACTAGTAACCAATACCTCCTTTTTCACTAAATCAACACCTTTTTGCCATAAAATTTCTTTTCTCCAAAGTACAGCTTTTATGATTGGTCGGATTTTTTCCTCCCAAAAATGAGTTTCTGATAAAAAGAATTTTACAAAATCTCATTCAACTCTGTTAGATAATGAGATATTAGGGACTGTTCACATAATTAAATGGTCCTGTTTTCTTTAGCTCACTGATGATAATAACAAGGCTTTTTAAAATTAAGAATAAACTATCAGATTTGGGTTCAGTTGTTTTCAGGGGGTTTTTTTGTTATTGACAATATAATTTTTGGTCACACAATGGATCTGTTCAATATAGATTACTGCTGACTGCTGCTACAAATACAGATGAGAAAACTGAACTGAACAAATGCCTTTCATCAGTGCTGTATCCGTTTTAAGAGAAATAATGATAAGCTAGAAGGACTGTCCTGTTCTGCATATCTGAACAATCTGCCAGCAAATCCCCCTAAAAACTAATAAAAACTAATTTACAAACTGAGCTAAAAAATCTACTTAGACAAATGAAGATCCTGAATTCTGGTCCCAGGTAATCAGTTCAGAAGGGACAAGAGGTTTGAGGAGCTTTCTTTTCCCCTTTTTGTGATTACATTTGTCTTCCATTCCCTATTCATGTCTCTTTTAGCTTAATAAAAAGCTCCCTGTGCATCCCTAAACGGTTCCTAAACTCCCTCCCCCTTTCCCCCCTTTTCTGAAATGGTATGCAATTGTACTTCAATTTTCTTATTTATTAGAAGGCTTCAGTGCTACTGCAGTCTCTTTGTCTTAGGAATTTTTATCAATGGGATCCTGACTAGGATTTTTATAAGCTTGTTGAGACTGGCTCTCTGGAATCTGGTGTGCTTATACAACTATGTTCAGATTTTTCTTTTGGTAGTATCTTGACACACTACATTTATCTCTTCAACCAGCTTTTCTGTATTGGTTAAGGAAAGCAGTAAAAATTGAACACTTTGTCTCTTCTTCAACTTTCTGGAAAATAAAACTGTCAGCAATGCTATTGAAGATGTTTTTGGATTCTGCAGTCTTGGCCAATTATTACAAAGTCTCCACTTATTATGATGTTACTCCATTTTTACTGAGTCTATGTGTATGTTCAGTATAATGTGTTGATTAACATGTTGTAAAAAAGTGAAATTTCAAATGAATGGGACCATTTAAGACATAAAATGAATAAGTTGAAAAATAAGGAATGTGCCATAGCCTCAGAGCTTCAGCCTGTTGTATATCTTATCAGAACATCCCCATGGTAACTCTTGGCACCCTTCTTTTGATCTGATTCTTCTCACTAAGGCAATTGTTCTCTTTGAGGCAGTAGAAAGGCAGTAACCTAGGATCTACTACATTGTTATTATTTACGAATATGTATGTATGCATCATTTCCCCCTCCTTTCTGAAATGTATAATGTATTTAATGTATAAATATCAGTGGATATCTGAATAGAGAAATAATATCTTTTGTTTGCTAGAATAACTCACCAACCTTTTCATGGGGTTATTTCCAGTATATACCATTTACATAATAAACATTCCAGTGAGCCTTAATTATTTGGTTTGGGTCCTGTGTTTTGATTTCACAGTGTTGAAACTGAAAGGAGGAATCTATTTCTTATTCAACCACGGAGGTCGTTGAGGGTTAGGATTTAGTTCAGTTCCTCTCAGAGGGTTGTAATGGTGGTGGTGGGAAAATTAAAGCATGTAAACTGCTTTGAGCTGTCAGAGAAAAGATGGAAAAGAAAAGCACAGAAAAATAAGAGTCATTGGTTGTGATTCATAAGAAAAATGAGAGATTGGTTGTGTGAAGCTATATCCACTTTTACTTAATGATTGGTTCACCATTGGATCATCACGAGCAGGATGCTTATATATGTACATTTTGTTGTGAGTGCCTTCATATACTATATGACTGTATTGTGCTCAAACACATTAGAATACAGAATGGCAGAGTTGGAAGGGACCTTTGAGTTTTAGTCCAAGCCTAAGCAAGAGACCCTATACCATTCTGGACAAATGGCTGTCCAATGTCTTCTTAAAAACCTCCAGTGTTGGAGCACTCACGACTTCTGAAGACAAGTTGTTCCTTAATTCTAGACTGAATCTCTCCTTGATAAGTTTCCATCTGTTATTTCTAGTCTTGCTCTCAGGTGCCTTGAAGAATAGGTGGACCCCATCTTCTTTGTACTAGCCTCTCAGTTATTGGAAGACTGCTATTATGTGGCCACTAGTTCATCAATACATGTCATCAGTAAGTACAGGACACAAAGCTAGCCTCCTAATTCACTTGTTGTAGCTATGGAAGTATGTGTCCATATGTGATTACATCTATGTTTCGGAGGACTGAAATATTTGTTCTAGAAATATTCAGAGTCTTGAAACTTAAGGTCTGCCATTCATTTTTTTCTGTCATAAGGACTATACTTGATTATAACAAGTCATTCAATATCAACTTGCTTCTATGTTATATTTGCTACAATTTAATTTAATTTGTTTTTATTTTTTCATTATAACAGGATCAAGGGGAATTATTCCCTTTACTGATGTGTTCTCTTTTGTTTTATATCATCCATCCTAGCTGGATTGTACAACCTGCAATGCATTTTCTAATATGAACTACTTACTTGTGACAAATTGTTTTGTCAACTTAGTAACTGATTGAATAAACAAAGCAATTTCACTTTGTGCACCATTAAATCTGACAATTGAATTACACATATCCAAAATTATGATAGCTTTTAAAATGGGAGAAAAAGTTTTCCAGACACTCCAAATTCCACCCCATTTTTCTGCAGTTTATAGTTGCCTTTAGCTTAATAATACATGGGGCAATATCCCACTTATATGTGTAATAGTCCCTTGTTAAAAACAGAATTATTTATTTCTTTTGCTGTAAGAACCAAATATTATTCCCACTAGAATACTATTCTTTCAAATTCAAATTAAATTTTAAAAGAAATCAAATTATTGTTTTCCTTTTATTAATGGTATCAAATAAATCTTTGAAGAAGATAATTTTGAAGAGCATAATTTTGTGCTCATATTTGGTCATATCATCACATTTCTTAAGATTTGTTAAACTAATCATAAATGCTATATATGAGAGTATATCTAAGAAACAGGATAAAATGCTCTAAATAGGTGATTAGACAGATAAATTGTGCTGATATGGGATTATGAATATTAGACATAGAAAAAGAACAGAAAATGGAAGATTAAAGGATATTTGCATCTTCCAGAGACGAGTTGTTAAGGAGAGATTTGAGAAGCCATAAATTGACATTGCAAACATTAAGAGGAAAATGACACCCCTCTTGCCCTTGTATAAGATCTTCAGAAACAGTTCTGTAATGGTATGTGGGGCTGACTTTTGGAGGCAGGTCAAAGAAACACAACTAAGGTAATGGTCAGATAAAAGGCAGCTGAGCTTGCAGCAGGAATGTAGTCCCCACTTTCATGGGCTGTACACAAAACTCAGATTTCCTTTAAAAATATTAACAGAAATTGGTACTAAATCTTGACATGGAGTTTTAGCTGAAGTCATACAAAGTTAACCACATTGTTAAATTGCAATTGATGATTGTGTGAAGTGGTTACTCATAAAGGCACTTCATGAATGAACAGCTTTTCTTCCAAATTTCTGAAGTGTCCACTGTAATTTGAAATTTTGCTTAAGTAAATTGCTAAAGATAAAATCTAAGCAATTAGACTTTTGTAACTTCTGAAGATTAACTATTTCATTGCTTGGAGAGCAATCAATATAAATGATACTCTTGCTTATGCTTGGTTAGCCTTCTATACAATGTGGAGTTTAATAGATGAAACAACTTGGCTTTTTGGTAACAGTTAATTTCACTCATTATTCACAATGAAGTGGCTCTTGGCCTATCCTGTTATTGCCTCTTTTTCATTCCCAGCTGTATATGTAGTTAGAGGAAATGAAATAGTTTTATGTATTATATTGACAATCTACTTAGGCTACTGTCCCTTTGCTTCTACCTGACCTGCTGTGCTCCAAACTGAACTATAACTTATGAACTTGCCTTTTGATAGAAATTTGGAGAGATTGACATTTTTCCCCATTTTTATATCTAATATAAAAATTTCTAGAACAAATAGAGCCTAGGTGGCGCAGTGGTTAGAGTGTTGAACTGCAGGCCACTTCTGCTGATTCAATCTAGCGGTTCAAA
>JANHFL010009421.1:0-42791 GCA_032468155.1 Oxyrhabdium leporinum | reverse complement strand
ATTGCTTATAAGCTGTAAACCGCCCCAAGTCTTCGGAATGGGGCGGTATATAAATGTAAAAATAAATAAATAAATAATACGGGTAGTCCATGACTTATGATCTGTCATTTAGTGATCAAAGTCATGACAGACCACCCAAAAGGTACTTAAATCCAGTTCTGAAGTTAAGAAGTCTCTCTCCCGCCCACCATCATGTGACTACATTTTGGGTGCTTAGAAGCCTGCCTTTACAGCCATTTGCTTAGAAGCCTGCCTTTACAGCCATTTGCAGCATCTTGTGGTCATGTAATTGCAATTAACTATGTGTTTGCTGAAAATTAGAATTTTCTTTCCGTTTTCAGTAAAAATGGACTATAGCAAATAATGGGTTTGCTTAACGACTGCCACATAAAAGACCATAAAAATGAGTCTGGTCATGTGGTGACCCACTTTACGACTGTAATGGGCAGGCTCAATTACAATCATAAGACCAGGACTACCTATCTCTTAAGGAGAATTATGCAAAAGGTCTTTCCAGGCATCAAGAGGAGGGTAATGCCCCATCAGTTGATACATTCTGAGATGTTACCTTCCTTAGGGATTTTAATAATATCCCCTCTTCACCAGTCCTCTGGAACTACACTATTTTGCCAACATTTATTAAACAATGTTGTCTGTTCTTTCACCACAGCCTCGCCACCATGTTTTAGGATCTCATCTAAGCCAGCTGCCTTGTTTTTAAGGCTTCTAATCACCATCTTTACTTCTTTAGTTGTAAGGTGACCAAAAGATGAGATATATTAAATAAATAAAATATACATAACTGCATCTCAGTAGCACTTTCACATTTTCAATTTCATTAACTTTTTTTTTTTTTTAAAATGAATATCCCAATACAGGGCAGAGTCATGAGATGTCCCAATACTGCTCTAACAAATATCTAAACACAAAATAGTTAAATCTTCCAATTTTCATATTTGTATTATCCTAATTGCTCCGGGAATGTTATGAGAAGAAAATGCTTATATCCATTTAAGTTTGTAAGTCTGAGAAAGTTAGAAAATAAAGGGACTATAGGAGCATCCAGAAATCCAATGCATTTCATTAACCAAATGCTTCTGCACATTTCTGCAGCACTGTGCAGACTCTGTTAAGGCAAAAAAATGAAGCAGTTTGTCTGGCAGCTGCCATTTTGTCTCAGCGCACAAGCAGGTGGGAGAAAATGGTGGCCACATTTGGGCCACCTTTGTGCAGCCCTGGGACACGTGGCCTGCCCTCATTCCTCAATAACAGTTCTGGAAAGCTTCAAAAGGTGTGATAGGCGATGGACATATAGAGCAGGTCCAAACACTGTGGGTCCCGATGGGGTGGGATGGGAGGAGAGAGGCAGGGGGTGCATAAGAGCAAATGACTGCAGGGGCACTGCAGTCATCCTAACTTTGAAACAGTGTCATATGTAATTTTGGACTGCCTGTTGAAGCTTGGAACTTTGAAGTTCATTAAGTGACCTGTCATATCTCAAGGACTATCTGTAACCCTTTTCAGGTTGTTTTTGCGTTTCAAAAGCTGTACGTCCAAAACCAGGTCCATCACTTCTTCCCTCCTGAAGGGTTGTTTTCCAAAAAAATGGTATATCAATTGGATGTTGTTTGCTCTACAAATTTACAGTTCTCTCCCCAGTTCATCATTCAAATTATCATATAATGGAGGATAATGCAATATATATTTTAGCATTCTGACAGCTGTTTTGTGTGGTCTCTGTAAAAGAACAAGCAATCTCTCCCACTGCAGTGGTACATTGTTTGTTTTTTTTTGAAGAATGGATGCACTTTACTAATGGATGGATTCAGCACCGCATCTCGATATAAATTGCATATGAAGAGATTTAACAGAGCTTGTACGCATAGGAAACATTCTGTGCTGTGAAGAATGACTTTATAATTTGATATTGTTTCAGTTGAGTTGCTATTAATTCTTGGAAAGAGACCCAGAGAGGATTTCTATTATTTGAAATAGATATCTGTTCATTTTTAAATGAATTTACAGTCAAAGACCAAATTAAATTGTTAATTGTGTGCCTTTTTTGCTTTAAAGTAAAATGAGATTTCTCCTATCACCTTCACGTCCTCTGAAGTGAAAGAGATTTAAAAGAGGAACAGAAGTCCCATTTCTAGGAAAAGTAGCCCAAGAAGTAACTGCTATTTCTTTTTTATTATTGTCATTTATCCAAAGCAATTGTTTTTATTAAGGATAAATCTTACAACATCACTGGGAAGAAAAGAACTTGACAATCATCTGAAGTGTAAGATCATTGTAAACAATAAATAACGGCTTATTTTGTTCAGGGTTCAGATGAGATCAATTCAGAGTATAAATGCAATCTCTTTCAGGACTGATCTCTTTCTTCTGAAGAAACTGTTGTAACTATGTTGTCAAAAGCCCCAGCTTCTGCATCAAGAAAAGAAAAAGTAAAAACATGTCTGCATTATAAGACAGGGAAAAAGCACTCAGTAACAGTGGCTGTTCTTTTACAAAATAACGTTGACAAGACTTTTCCACAGTTTTGTTCTCAGAAAAATCAAGACATCCCTAGTGCTATTAATTTGATCTTGAGAAACAGATTGTTGCAGTAGGGAAGCACATATTGCATTTTTACTTCTTCAGTTGTAATTTCACCAGTATTCACCTGAAGCCAGCAAAGAGCCTTTGATCCATTGAAAGTATCCCTAGGGCCCTACTGGAAAATACCTTGTACAAAATTGGCTGGCTTTGACTCAGAGATCATTGCTTCATTGATAACAGTGCTTTTATCACACTTGCAATTACAGCCTCAGCCTTTCATCTTCCTGTTATTTTTGCTTCTTACAAATAATTTTCCAGCTTAGAAAAAAGGTAGGAAAAAAGATTACATGACCTAAAAAATGAAAGTAATGTTGGGGTTCATAAATACATTCCACCCCCACCCCTAAATATTTCAACATAATGCCCCTGAAGAGTTATTTATCACTGAATCATTTATCATTGAAAAAACGTAATTCCATATACTTTTCTCTCCATTTAATATTGCATTTCTCTCTTCGTTTTTATGCCCAAATATCTCAAAAACATATTAAAACAGAAGAGATCTTACTAATGTCAGAGCTGAAATGCCAACATTTTATAATCAATCTTTATTGATATTAGTAAATTATCAATATTAATACTGACAATTTTAATTATATATTGATATTTGCTGATTGATTCTTTCTATTTGGACCCACAAAAGAAGCCCTACTTGCCATATCTGAAATCCAGTAGAATACAGAACAAAAACATGGAGCATAAAGGCAGAGGGAAAATAGCACACCAAAGTTTAAAAAGGGACATAATTATTTCAGAAAAAGAATCAGCTAGATGCTAAAAGGAAATTGCAAGGAAGCCAACCTCATCATTCTTGGGAGCATCAGATTCAAGGGCCAGAGACTCATATTCAAAAACCTTTATCCCACATCCCAGTCAATCTTACCCATGCCTAATTCTGAACATTTGGGAGCTCTGTAGACAACAGCTAATCAAGTTCAGGCTTTGTCCAGCTAAGAAGACCAACATCTAGTCTTAGCATTTGGATTGGGGCACCAACCTAATCTGAGCAAAGACATTCCAAATCCCAGGGGCCACCAGATTAGATTTTCTAAATTGGAAAATCCATTTTTGAGAATGACTGTGAGCCTATACAACATAAGCTAAGAGCTAACAATTTCATTCATTTTCATTTGTATATCCTGTATAATCCTGGACTGCCTTTCCTATTGACTAGGGAAGCATTACAATGGCTTCTCAAACAATAGTGCACTGACTATTAACTGGAATGGGAAGCTGGTACATGTCACTATATGGAGACTAGCTGTTATTTTCTTCTTAGGGCCCCTCATGACTAGATAACTTGAGCTCTGAGCAACAGCAATTTGTACATGCAATTTTGTATGTCCCTATATTAAAGTAGTAGCATTAACTATTCACTTTATATGGGAGAAACTACTAACCTTTAAGATGTAGATAGGCCAAGAATTCAATTATTGTACGCATAATATTGTTATATGTCAGCAGTCTCGTGGAAGTATCTGAGGGGGAGGAAAAATCAAATATTACTGATTACAAAAGACAAGGAAGTGAGAAGGCTAGATAAAAGTGGTAGTTAAGGGTTAACTTAGGATAAGTCTCTATGAACAACGTTTTAATCTTGAAGCAAATGTAGGGGCCACTTCTTGGAATTGAAAGTGGATGAACTATAAAAAAATTGGGGGGGGCGTCCTCTGGAATTTATAATCATTAATGAAAGGTTTTGATTAGCTTTAACTCTTTGTCTACATGTTATTTTAAAATGTAAACTTGTGTGGGTGGAATTATTTTTATTTTATGTTTCTATATTTTATTGGTTATATATATAGATTTTTGCTGCCTGAACAATGCATAGACTAGGATTTCTCAACCCTGGCAACTTTTAAGATGTGGGAGTTGAAGTTCACACATCTTAAAGTTGCCATGGTTGAGAAACACTGGTATAGACAATAGAGAGTAGATTTCCTATCCACACTCCAGGAACTTTTTCCATGCAGATCTGGAGGCATTCAAGGTGATCGGAAGAGGGAGAAAAGAAGCAACCATGAGAGACTCACTGGGCAAGTTATTCAATTATCACAATGGCAACAATCATATTATCTATTTAATTTTAATTAAATACAATGAAATCTAACTTGGATGTCATTCTACTCCTAACTACTACTGTCAGTGATATAGCTGCCCAGCTTAAACCTAAGGAAAATGCATGATTAAATTTGTACATATTAGCCAATGTTTCTTTTAAAACAGAAATAACATCTTGGGAAAATAAAATTATTCACTTAAATAGACTTCATCATGTTTTATTAAAATAGCACCCACATAAAAGGACAGCTCTTCAAGCAGAAAAGTTGTGCATCATGATTTAGGAAAGAAGAAATCAGGAGCAGCTTTTAAGATATGCTTGGAAGTACATAGCAGAAAGAAAGGTATTAGAAGAAGAAAAGTTACCTGCTTTTACATTTTCTTCGAGATTTATGTCACGCTTACCAGCTAAACCATGCTTGACACTAAAAATTTTGTCTATTGCATCTGTAAATAAAACAAGAGGTGAGATCAGGTTTTATTACTCTAACGTTCACCAGCGTATTGTGAGATATCTCCCCACTAGGTAAAAAGATTCTGAACAAAAATGTAACAGATATTTTTGATGGAATGATGCACATTGAATGAGTGGGGAAAAACATTTCACTAACCATAAAGCAAAGTATCTGACCTATTGCAACGTTGGCATACAACACCAGCAAATTCATCACAATGTCACATTTTGGGTGTAATCATGCAGCTGTTGCTATAATGAAAAGACAAGCAAGGAGTTGCCTTCCAGGTGCTGTTGGACTATAGTATTAACATTTCTCATTCATCACCATTTTGGCTTGAGCAGCTAAGAATGGAAGTTCAATGGCATCTGGAAGGTCACAACTTGTTCATCTCTGGCATAATGCCAAATATGATTGCTTCAGCCAAATATGGGATTAAGCCATTGCCACTAAATTAAAGAAAAGCATCTCTGGTACAATAACCACTTTATAGCCATTTGTTGCTCTGGTTGAAAAAAGGTGGATGTATTTAGGTGCACATAATGTGTTGCCTTAGGTTCAGTCAGTTTACTTGAGAACATAGTGATTGCTTCCTTTGGTTTTAAGAAACATATGAAATTTATTTTGACAGTAAACTGCAGTTAGTTTACACAAATAACCTCCAAAAGCCATCTTACATTCCCCAGGTGGCTCTTCTCTCCCCCTTGCACTGGGCATTTCCTTGAGGAGCTGTTCAATACGACCTGAAACAGATGATGGCTATTACCTATCCTTAGAGAAAATTGAACTTGAAAAGTAGATTTCCTTTGTAAGGCATGGAGGTTTGGCCATCTTTCATCCATTTTGCCACCATTCATTTGAACCCAACATAAACAGAATAAAATGTTCCAAGAAATTTTTTTTAAGTTCTGTTCTCAAATATTGAATAATCTCAGTGTGCCTAATGTACACATCAGGTAGCAAAGGGCATCTGTAACGTGTTTGCTTTCCTGAAATAATGTATTACATATATTTGTATACCGCACCCAAAATTAGCTTCAGTTGATCCAGCTGCTGCTTAGCAAGGGATACATATTGGGACAGAATTCATAGAATTCAGAAGGGCTAATTGGACTGTCAAGTCCAAATCCTACTCAGTGTAGGAATTAACTAAAAGAACCTCCAACAGAAGGCCATCCAGGTTGTTCAATGCTAGATATTCACAATTTCCCCTGAGAAGTAACTCTATTGTCAAACATTAGTTAAATGTTTGTTAAATTAGACTTCAACCAGAATCTGCTTTCCTGAAACCTTGTTATCATGTTGCCATTACCCCTTATTCCATGTCAAGGATAATCACACCCAATTTTCTCAATCACTTCTCATACAACTTTATTTTCAGTCTCCAACAGGAAACATTTGTTATACTGGGAACATAACTAATGCAGGATCATTAGTTCCTATGATTTGGAGACTACACTTTTGTTGATGTCACTTAAAATCACATTTGCCTTTTTAGCCACAATAAACAGTGCTGACTCACATCCAGCATGATCAGTTATATGACAAGATTTTTTTATGCATATTGTTACCAAAGTAGATTGATACTGTCAGTTGGTCATTCATCTTGCTTTTTATTTCATTTTTCTTAAATGAAGAACCTCATATTTGTCTCCATTCAATTTCAAACTGTAATGTTTAGCCCACTTCTCTAACCTCTAAGTGCCATTTTTAAGAAGTATTGTGTTTACTTATTTCATGAACAACAGAGGTTGTTTTAAAAAATAATAAAAACAAAATCACTGAGATGTGCTGTTCAATTATTCTGTCCCCCACTCAGAATTGCCTTTCAAGAACAGGGTTTATTTTGCACCTATTAAAATGGCAGGTTCTTGGGCTAAAGGGAATCTTCCCCTTTGCCTTTATTTTTCAATTTATATTGGATTAATTTTCTAAAGCAAATATACATTTGATTATTGGGAACTTAGGGAAATTTATTGGGAAAACAAATAAATCCTTCCACCCGATTACACAAAACTGGAGAGAAAGTGGACAGGCTGACATTATATAACCTGATTTCATGTGAATTGATGTTAAGTAGCTTCTAAATATTGTACTATTTTTGCCAGAACATTTGGGGGGGGGGGGTAGGGAAACCTTACCTAAGTTCCTGCTAATGTGGAACTTCAGAGCTTTTCTAGCAAACAGCACCTGCCACCCTCTCAGCTGTTCCACTGAATGGAAAAATCACTTTTCTTCAACACTGCTGGAAACTGTTTGGGAGAATTTCCACAGCATCTTTTATGAGGCAATGTAGCATTTCTACGGCTATGTTTTTACAGGGCTGATAAGTTGAAAAGATTTTCTCAATTTCAATCAAGTGCTTTGAACTGAAGGGGGGGGGGGTATTTGCTAATTTTTAACTCTGTCCCAACACGGTGCCCTCCAAAGGTTTTGAATGGTTACCACTAATTTTGATGATCAGAGCTTATGGGAACAGATATATAAACATTAATATATGCACATAGCCGTTTACAGAATGCCATGTGGGTTTTTAAGAATACATAGATAAGCATATGGTGTTGACAACTATGAGAAAGGCTTTGTAAGTATAAGTGTATAATTTTTGCTTCCTGACCTACCAAAATGTTAATTTGCCCAGTCATGGCTGACATAAGTATTTGTCATGTACATAGCAATAACCAAGGGCAAAGCCTCATAAGTATCTTCTGCCAACCCATAAGTGCCACTTAAATGATTTGACTGAACCCCCTTCCTCAGTCCTACCAAGTATTATGTTTTTCTTCACTTCAAAACTGTAATGTAGCATGTGTATTACCTGACTGTTTATTCTGCTACTGGGATATAATGGCCCCACCAATGTCTCAAATATTTTCAGGCAATCTAAAATATATTACTCTTACTAGACAGCTGCAGAAAAAAGGAAAATAGAATGAGCTTGAAAATAACAAAAAAAAAACATTTTCAAGAACTATATTCTTTCTATTTATGAAATGGAATGGAACCAGAAAATTGATCAGTATATCCAGGGAACACTGGTGCATCGGATTAATGCATTAACATGATCTGGAAGTGAAAATGGCAGATCAGTTGGTTTGCTCTTAAGAGTTCAAGTGAGATAATGGGGGACTTATTCCTTCAAAGTACTCAGTTGGAAATAAGTTAAACCAAGCTAGGGAAAGCTGTAACTGAAAAATTTCATACCCTCTCCCATCAACCAGGGAGTGAAAACTAATATAAAACATAATATTTCTCATTTCTCTAGGATTTCAATTCATAAGCAAAGAGCTGTTAACATTCTTCCACATTATATTATTTATATTATATTAAATATTCTAACTCACGTGGGCCAAGCAGGTAGCCAGCACTATTCATAGTCCATCCCCTTTTCTCTTTAGCCTTACAGAAGGAAAATGCATGATTAATTTTGTACTTACCCAATATTTTTTTAAAACAGAAATACCGTCTTGGGAAAATAAAATTACCCACTTAAATAGACATTTTCATTAAAATAACATCTATTTATTTGAAAAAAAATGCAATTAATCACATTATGGTATTTATTACGGAATTTACACAGGATACTTTTAAAAACAAGCTGTACATTATAAGAGTAAACCAACTATGTATCAGAATTAGTTTCAAAGTTATTTAGGATTTCAGAGAACCCAGAAGTAAGTTCCACTTTATAAGGAATTAATGAATTTCCTTGGATAAAAGTGCTTAGGAGTTAGTAGCAAGGATTTAATCTTAGGTCTGCTCCTGAATTTTGTCAAAAGATTTGCATCCTTTTCATTTCAGCCTCTCTGCTCTTCTTTAACAAATTGCTTGTTCCTGCCCAGTTGGACCTACCAAATCTTTGCCAGTGTTTTTTCTCCTGACACTGCCACATGCATTTAAGAGATAGCCATCCCCGTGTTTGTAAGTTAAGAAACAGCCACGAGTCGTGCTTGACGTCCTGGGTTTGTAAAGGGACAAGGAGGTCGAGTCGGAGCACGTGTTGCGGGTCTCTTGTAGTCCGCTGAAAGTTGCGCGAGCAGCCGAGAACTACATATGTTTACTTACGTTACTTACGGATAAAACCAGCCCAAAGGTCTCTGAGAGAGCAGCACAAAAGATCAAGCCGACAAACAGGAGCCCGGGATGCCGCTGCATCTAAAAAAAAGAGAGAGAAACCGAAATCATTTCCTTCCCGACCCCCAACCTGGCTCCCAAAAGGGTCTGCCTTTCCAGAGACAGACCCTTCGTGGAAATGGCCCGTCCACCAGGATCCTGAGGTTTTATGAATGTTTTAAAGGAACTCTTGATCTTAGAAATTAGCGTGTGATCCTAGCCTAAAGTTGGAGTATTCGACGGAAAAAGAAGCGGGAGAGTGGACAAGATGGGGATCTTGAAGGAAAGTACCTTGCCCCGAAGCTAAGGGTGCCCTTGCCTGTTGAAGCAACCTGCTGAGCTCGCCCCGCCGCAGCTGGGAGAAGAGAGGCCAAAGGGAAGGGGTCCTTGGGCCGATCTCTCAACCGGATCTCCTCAGTCACTGCATGGCTCGGGTGCCAGCCCAGAGATGAGCTCTACCACAGGCAGCGCCAGGCAAGGAGATCGCAGCGGAGATCAAGCCTGCTTCTCCTCGGCTATTTATGAGCTGCGGTTCAACATCATTACTGGCGCGCCTCGTCACTCCCCTCGGGGGGAATCAGAAGCCGCCCACACTCCGTGGCAGTTTCCCCGCGGCAAGGCAGTGCATTAGGAAGGGCAAAAAAAAACAAAAAAAAAAAACCTTAATTAGAGGCATTTGGAGCCTACAGATGGCGCGCAGCCCGGCCAATTACCTTTCATTACGCCCGGACTAGTCCCCTCCACGGAGCCGCGGGAAGGCAGCGGCCGGGGACCCGCCTTGATGCTTCTTCCTCTTCAACTTCAGAAGTTCTTTGTTGCTGTTCGCGAAGGAGGGAATAGCTCTGCCTTGTCGGAGAGCCAGCAGTGAAATTCGAGAGGGAAGGAGGCCTTTGTATTTCCATTATGGCTATTATTATACCCATCAGATTCACAGCTCTTCCAATTACGGCATTTTCTGGCTTCAGCCCTTTTCTTATTTCTCACCCGTCCTAGCAAGAAACAGTTTTACCTGTGGAATTCCTTTTATCAGATTCAACAGTTTCCTCTCTTGGCTTTCTGGTGCCTGTAGGTTTTCTGTTCTTTAGATAAAGTTGGTTTGTCCCCCTAAGCCACCTGGTGCACCCAGGAGAGGCTGTTATGGAGGAAAAGGTGATATAACAAATAAGAGCCCATCCATATGAGTTAAAGGGCAAAGCTCCCAGAACTAGCCAAGTTATTTTGACCTCTGAGATAGAAAATCCTTGAGCATTCCCGTCCTATCCATATCAGTAAAAATACATTGATGCATTCAATAGTGAAAGATTCCTTGCCCTACAACAGTCCAGCTTAGTGTATGTCTGCCTAATGGTAGGGCAGGCCCTGCTTCTAGAATCATTTTGTCTGGAGCAACAATACTGAAATGCAGGACTTCTTTTCATGTGCTTGTTTCAAAACCCAAAGTCTACAGGACTGAATGGCTCAAAAGGGTACATTAGTGTACCATGACTTTTAATCAGGCAAGCATGGAAGAGCCAAGAAATGCTTAAATCGAAAAGCTAGGTTAAGTGCTTGTGCTGTGAGATCTGCATTTTAAAGAGCTTCAGAATGAAGATGGATTGAATATATCACCTACCGTGTTTTTCACAAAATAAGACCGAGTCTTATTTTCTTTTAGACTTGAAAATAAGTACTTGGGGTTATTTTCGAGGAGGGTCTTACGTTTTTTGAGGTGCAGCAGGCCAGACTCGACGAGCTGGACGTGCTGTGGAAGCACTGTCACCGCCTGGGAGGAGAAGAACACACCGGAGCCCAAATGCTGGGCTTTGCCAGACTCAAAAGCCAGGGATCCTGTAGGCATCCCAGGCACATAAAAGCTGCAAAAATCCCAGGGCTGTTTGCAACTCAAGCGAGCCATGAGCAGGAGCGGCGGCACCGCCTTGAGGTTTGTCATACCAGCGCAGCCTCTTGGAGCAGGACCCTGCAAGGCTTGTTGTGGTGTTGCACTCATGAATGGCCGTGAGCAGCTGCGTCGGTGTGTCCAAACTGGAGCCTTTTTCACGAACGACAGGAAAATGGGGAAGGGAATTTTCCTGCCTGTCATCCATTCCTCAAGCTCCGTCTCCCTCCCCATTTTCCTGCCTTTCGCAAAAAGGGCTCCACTCTGAGCCTTCAGCATATCCCAGGACCTTGCAAGTCCCCTGCTCCCTGTGCCCACGCCACCACTCATGTTGGCCATGCACATCCCCCTGGGCTTATTTTCAGGGTTGGGTAATATTATGCCCATTCCTCAAAAATTAGGATTGGGTTTATTATTAGGGAGGGTCATATTTTCGGAGAAACAGGGTAGTAGATGGCATTTTAAATACAGGTAGTCCTCAACTTACAACAGTTCATTTAATGACTGTTCAAAGTTACAATGACACTGAAAAAAGTGGCTTATGACTATTTTTCCTCACAACGAAGGTTCTACACCTTCCCCTTGGCCATGGGATCAAAATTCAAACACTTGGCAACTGACTCATTTATAATGGTTGCAATGTCCTTGGGTCATGTGATTAACTTTTCCGACCTGACAAGCAAAGTCAATGGGGAAGCTAGATTCACTTAATAATTGTGTTACTAACTTAACAATTCTAATAACTCCCTTAATTGTAGCAAGAAAGATTGTAAAATGGGGCAAAATTCACTTAACAATTGTCTCACTTAGCAACAGAAATTTTGGGCTCAATTGTGGTCCTAAGTTGAGGACTATCTGTACAGAAGCAGCAACATTTATCACACTGGAATGAATTCCCTCCTGCCTGAAATTGCACTGAAAATGTAAGTAAACTTGGAATGATTTTCTTCTGAGATAACATCATTTGCATTGTATTATTGGGCATTGTTCTATAGTAGGCAAACAGTGTATGTAAATTCTACCCTGGCAGATGGATGCTATTTTTATGTTTTCTTGTGGACAAAGTTGTAAAAATATATCATGTTGACACTACATGCAACACATAATTGCACTTTTCACAGTAGTTTACACAGTAACATTTTCACAGTGGTTTACCCAGTAAATTATTCATAGAAAGGGAAGTTCTACTGCACTGTACAGTACTGATGTGTTGCATCTGAAAATAAAGAAACTAATGCCATATTTGGAACTGTACTTAGTTTATTAGTCTTAGACCAGTACAAGCAATATATCCATAAGTGCTGTATGAGTATTTATAAATCTATCTTAATATAAAATAAATAAAAAATTAAGACAAAGTACATTTATAAAACTACCTAAGTTGAATTTGTGAGTCAGGCCCAAAAAGAGCAATCTGTCTAGGTTATAAAGTAGACTCTAATATTATACAAAATGTGATAACATCTAAAATTACCAAAATGTGATTATAATTTAAATAAAACGTGGTTGTATATAAAGTTACAGGGGAAAAAACCCTAAGTTTACACAGAATACATTTATCTGGCAAATAATTGGCCTGTCAAGGTTCAGTGCATCTTCCAAGCTTAGCCAGATGCACTGTAATGAAACACAATTCATCTATGAGCAGCATCTGGGCATAGGCCAAGTCTGACCATGGTGTTTGCTAAGCGGAGGAAGAATAAATCTGGTTCATGTGTCTGTAAAAGAAGCAATGAAGAAGAATATGTTCTGTAATTTCCACCTCTCCAGAATCATTGGGATAGGACCTTTCAGTCAATGGAATGGTACTTTTTTATGTTTGCCATTCAATACTGCAGAGCATGACATCAGACAAGAGAGGAAGCTTTCGGATGGCTGGGTCTTTCTAGTTGTATATATTTGGAGATGTATATAAACAACTGGAGTATAAAAGCTGAGGCTACAGTAGAGCATCCAAGATTGGTCAAGAATTGGTGTCTACATTTTTTTTAGATATGACATTTATGTTAATATCTACATGTAATAGCAGAATTTTATATACAAACATAACAAAAAGACTGTTAGTAATAAATCCAATGGGCAAAATTATTTAGAAATAAGGAGTCCATAAACCTGGTTGGGAAACTAAATGTACATATATATTGTTTTTGCAAACTTAAATACCAATTTTTAAGGTAATTGTTAGTTAATGAAACCTATTTTGTTAAAAAGTGGGAAAGTACAGGGTAATTGAAAGGGCAAGAATATTACAAACAAAGTATCTTAATATTTGTTATCATTACTCATTGGAGTAATTTTCTTTATTCTGACTATAGGGTGGTACAGTGCTTTTAAACCAATAGTTTGAACTTAGGTGATTTATGCATTTATTTCTCAAATCTTTGGTAAAATAACTTTTGTTTATCAGGTGAGTAGACAGTGAAATCTTTTCTATTATTAAAAATTCAGCCCAGCAGTTTTCTACTTAATTTTTTTGACTCTTCTCTTTTCTCCTTTTATCAAAACTAGATTGTTAGGACAGAGTTAAATCATTTTCTTCTCTACTCAGATGCATATTGTTCTTTCAGTTCTGCTTGTCAAGAATATTAGTCCTTTTTTATTTTTCAGTACTGATATGTCTAGTTGTGCAGGCAGGATAATTCACAGTGAGTATTATTGCTGCACTTTTATGTTAGCATTCAAATGAGTCCATTGTCCAAATCAAATTGCAGTTTAATGTTGTGAGTTGACTCTCTAATACATTTACTTCTTACTATTCCTCAGTATGAAAAATAACTTGAGGTTTTTAAACTTCTGCTAAAATCACATCACAGGAGGTGATTCATCTTCCAGTTAAAGCTTATGTAGGAATGTGTGATAGAATGCCCCAACTTTGACCTCTGTCCTTTTGGAAAGTAATCTTTCTGACTGCTCTGGACAACTATCTATGTTTCCTTTCCTTCATCTTCAAACTTTGTCTGATTCTGAAGACAATAACAGAATAACTGAGTTGGAAGGGACCTTGGAGATCTTCTAGTCCAACCTCCTGCTCAAGCAGGTAACCCTGTACCATTTCAGACAAATGGTTGTCCAATCTCTTTTTAAAAATCTCCAGTGTTGGAGCTCCCACAATTTCTGGAGGCAAATCATTTCACTGATTAATTGTTCTAACTGTCAGGAAATTTCTCTTTAGTTTTAGATTGCTTTTCTCCTTGATTAGTTTCCATCCATTGCTTCTTGTCCTGCCTTCAGGTGCTTTGGAGAAATATACTCTGAATGAAGAACTCCAAGTAGGATCTAGTGGATACTTCTTGCTGAAAGAAGGTGGTGAGGAAATATTTTTCCTGAAGACCAAAAAGGTTCATGATTTCTGAGAGGCTACTCTAATGTACTGGCACTACTATAAAGAAGCAGTGTCTAGTTACAATCCTCCCCCATCTCTCAAAAAGGACTAGTTTCTGCCTGGAAGATCTATTGGGCAGGCTAATTCCATTGAAAGAAGGTGGCATTGCCCATGCCCAGATGCCTATATAGCTAGGTCAATAGATTGATAAATTGATTGATATCTCAACTTTTCTAGTATCTTCAGTAACTTTCCCAAACATTGCCGGCTCCAATATAAAGTCAGAAAATAAAAAAGAGAAATAGAGGACATTTGCCTCTTTCCTCTGATGTGCTTTTAATAATTTATTAAGATAGTTTACAATTCTTATTATGTTAAAATTCAGAGTGTTTTTACAAGTTTTGAAATAAAAAATACTGAGCTCAGTGAGATTACTCCCAGTATCTACATCTAAGAATGCAATCATATCCTGAAAATGGTGAGATTTTTTTTAATGATTTGTTTTGAATTTCCATGTTAATTCCTAATGGAAAAATAGGATATAATTTTCTGCCTCCCCCAAGCAATGCGACTATAAAGACTTCTCTGGGGAGATGGTGACATGTACTTTTACAATGAGCTCTTGTACATCAAAATTTTTCATAATAAAATGCCTCCTACATTTCTGTTTTGTTCTATGTATTTATTGCTTTCTTATAAGAAAGATGGGAAGAAACTGATTCCATCTCAACTACTGGCAAGTTTTATGGGGGGCCCTGTATGTGCCATTTCCTTAATATAAATAAATATAATTAAGCTTTTCCTTGCTTTAGTTATGTTCACTGCAAATGCTTCAGTTGCAGAAATTAATTCCCTGTTTGACTCATCCCAGTCTCTTTCCAATATGAGTACTATAGAGCTATAATAGCTGGGCAAAATTATAATTTAGGAAATGTATATAGAAGGAAAGGATTATTTAACAAAAGCAGAATACAATAGAATTCTATTATATACCATTTAATTTGAATATATCACAGAATATTTTACTATAATTGTATCCAACCACACTTTTATCCAAGAAGTTCAAAGCCATTTCCTAACTTTAAATTGTAAATTAGGATCAGAACTTCATTTTGCTGTGGATTTTAACCTAGATTTGTAATACTATATCCAAATCCAGTATTGAAAACACAATAGTATCAATAAAGAAATAACAATTTGTAAAGAAAAAAATTTCTTGCCTTTGTCTCCAGTTTTAGATTTTTGTTTAATATTACAGGAACTTATTTGAACTTTTCGTTTGCTGCTATCTGGAGTTTGTTTTTATGACCTAGATTGAGTCATTTTCTGAACCTTTTAGATTTGCGAAGAGGACATGTTGCATTTTTTTTGTATTATAAATAGAATTACATTCAGCAATACTCTCAGAACAATAGACATATGGATGTAGAGATGTAGTTAGATGCAAATACCAGGTGTGAGTTGACAACCAGGATATTTGAAGAAATTATTCTGGAACCATTAGTGTGACTGTTCAAAAACCTGGGGGAAGTCCTAGAGATCACAAAATCTTGATTACTCAAGCACTTATATGCTGAAACATAATGGTGTAATAGGCACTGTAAATTTTTTTTGTTCTCTGAAACTCTTTGAAGTTCCTTCAGTCATATTACTGAGATTTCCTGGCACTTTTATTTCAACTCATTATTGTGTATCCATTTAGGGATTTTAGTCAAGGTATTTTGGAGATAAGACATGATGCTAAGATGCTGTGGCCCTGCCATTTGCAGTCTTCTAATGTCGACATATTTTATTTTTTATTACATAGTATTTATTCCATATATCATTTATATTTATACTAATTACAGAGACTGCTTTTATCTTTGTTCATTTTATCACATTTGTGAGAATAATTGAAATCTTTTTAATCAAGAACAGAAAAAGGTGATGGAAAAACATGAAAATGGATTATAATAACAGAACACTCATTTTCCTAGTATTTCCAAAGCCTTCACTATGTTTTCTCATTATCCAATCATGTCTAATGGAGTGGGAAGAGGACATGAGTAGCCTCAGATCTGAATAATTTACTTTTTACCTCACAGTGAGTCAAACTGAGGTAAATATTAAAATACTTACTGAAGAAGTGTCTGTTTTCTTTTCCCAGTCACACGTCTGATTTCAGCTACTATAAAAGTAGTTTGTTCTGTGTCAGTAATTTAACAATGTATTGTTGTACCCTGTTAAGTTTCATCATCAGTAGAATACTTCAAATGGACAATTATACCTGTGAAAGGTCTTAACAGTGCCTTGATTCCCAACCCTCCAATATTGAAGTCATCTTTATGTTCCACAACTATGGACTAAGAAGGGAAAAGGACACATTAAGAGAGAGAGCATATTATTCCAATTCCTTATTCAATATTGGAAATCTAACACAAAGCTAAATCGTTTTTGGGTTTGACTGTGGATGGTTTTTTGTGGCAGGCCTGAAAAAATCCTAAAAAGAATAATTCATCATAATTATTGCTTATTTCAGTATGGATCACTATGGATGTAGTTTATGTGCTTAAGACTGCCTGTTATTTTGAATCATTTGTTTTCCCAGTTTATTCTAATGTTCCCATCTTTGATCTAATTCAGATACTGCTCTAAGCCAATATTGCTTTAATTATGGTTTACTGAATAAGTTTCAATTGGATTTATGTAACACACTACAGTAAAGCATAAACCGTGGTTTTTAAACCATAATGGTTTTAAGCATATATTTCCTAGGTAATAAGCCATTAGGAAAATCTGATGAATGAAACTAGTCTCTAAGAAACAAGCTCAGTTTGGTTGAGAGAGAAGCATGATAAACAAAACAGGTAGCCCTTAACTTATGACCATAATTGAGGCCAACATTTTTTCTGTGAAGCAAGCCTGGTGAATTTTGCCCCATTTCCTGACCTTTCTTGCCATAGTTATTGAGTGAACCACCGCAGTTGTTAAATTGGTAACATGGTTATTAAGTGAATCTGGCTTTTCCATTGACTTTGCTTGTCAGAATGTTGCAAAATATGATCACATGACCGTAGACACTACAGCCGTCATAAATACATGCCAGTTGCCAAGCATCCAAATTAGAATCACATGACCATTGGGATGCTGCAACGGTCATAAGTCACTTTTTCTCAGTACCATTGTAATTTCACACAGTCATTAAACAAATGGTTGTAAGTCGAGGACTATCTGTAGTACACCCCTAAGTCTAGAAGGGTGTACTTTAGAGATGGGAGTCTGTATTATTAATTAATCCAATAAGTAGTGCACTTAAATAGAAAGTCTGTAAAGGAAGTGGGCTTGAAACATGCTGGGAGAAGTGTAGAAATGTATGCATAGATCATCTTTAGTTATTTTTCTTCCCATGATGCTAATGGTACTTTGCTAATATGAGGCACTATGAATTTATATGTTAAACAATCAGAAGATAAACTGCTTTAAAAGTTTCAGCTATGAATTTTAATGCTGAAAACTAAGCTGGTCTTTTGTGTTTATTGTCTTTTGTGTTTAAAAGCATCATCATAACTCAATTTAAATGACCACTGCTGCATAGAAAGCCCTTACATTTTATTCATGCTTCAGACTATAATAGGATCCTATTACTGAATTAGAACTTTGCATTTATATGACAGACTATTTTTTTTATTTCTGCAATTTTAAATTGCTGAATGGAATCTTTCTACATCATACATTCTTAAATTGTATTCTACTCTGAAAATAAAGTTAAATCTCGATACTAATCTTTCAAAAGTGACATAGTTAACCTGCACAAATATATATATATATAAAGAAATGTTTGGTTCTGATTAAATTCTAACATAAAATGATCTTCATAATTCTTTCCTTTTAAGGAAAGAATTATGAAGATCATTTTATGTTAGAATTTAATCAGAATAAAAAGACAATATAATTAATTCCATGACATAAATTGAATATATTGTGTTTCTTTATACCAACACCTCCAAACTCTAAACTAAAAGTCTTTTTATCCAGACTGCTTCTATACGAGGTCCCTGAAAAGTTTGGGATTATTTTCGCATATTGTACAGGGTTAATATGTGTTTATATGCTAACATTTAGCTATTTTCACTTGTGTGTTACAGTTTAACCAACATTTATGATCTGTACTATCAAAACCGCATATGCCCATAATTTTGACTTTCCAGAATCCAAGATTTGCAGTTACAATAAACTGTTACAAATCCTGTTTCCTGCAATCCAACTGATACGGGCTTCTTTGATATAATTAACTCTGGGAGATACAGTATTATTGTTCACTATTGATTGTAAACATGCTTAGGATTTTGGCCTTTTTAAATATCAGCATATATCTGAAAAAATTAAAGACATTTTGAAACTATTCAAAATCTAGTTAATATTAATTAGAAAGCTTTAAGGCTTCAGGGCTGGAGAGCTTCACAATTGGTAGATTATCCCTGTGCTTCTTGTATGTGTATTGTACTGTATTCAATGATTTCCCTTAAATACAGGGCATTGAGTTCTAGTCAAATGAATTTTCCTCTTACATTTTTTTCTCCAGGGATTCACCACTGGAACTTCAGGCTTCTAAGGGAAAAAGTTGCAAAGGGACCAATATTATAATGTGTTGTGTTTGTCACCCAACAGTATAATCTAGATCTTAATTTAGTATATGAGGTATTTTGTATACTAACCAACGGCTTTTGGGCACAAAGTTGATAATATAAAATATTCGTATAATTGTACAAATTGTAATGTATTGTTATTTAGTTGTAACTCTTTTCAACACATGTAATGATACACTCCATTGAGCTGGATCTCTACAGGATACAATTTCTCTAAATAGAAGTACCAGCACTTTGAAACTACTTTTAATATGTGAGAGTTTCCATCTTTTGCAAAATAAATATATTTGCTACAGCACTACTCTTGGGAAAACTCGGTAACAAATATATTACTAATTGGCGTCCACTGCTTATTATAAAGCGTCAAATACCAGAAGTGGGGCTGACATACGTATTTCTACTTTATGCTAACAACGTGGCAGCTGGCAGCCCGCTTCAGTAAATACACGGCTCGGAAAATATCTTTTGTGCCTTGTAAGCCAATCTCTTTCTTAGAACAAGACATTTCTCCCGCCTTCCGGCTCTTCGCGACTGACGAGCCACGTGCTGGTGCAGACCAGACGAATTTGAATGCCAACGGCCGTACGGGCGCTTGCTCCAAGGAGACGCCGAGACCTTTTCCCTGCCTCTTGGAACATTGGTGGCAACACGCACTCGCCCATTGGTGTGGCGCGCGCAGTTTTGAAAAGCCCACTCCCCCACCCCGCGTCACTCTAACGGTTCTCCCGCTGGAAGGAGGCTCTTGGAAACCGATACCTGAGGAGGAGGTGGGGGGTAACGTGTGCGTGATAGAGAGGCTTAAGGGTTTCTGAAGTCTTTACTTGGCGGGATATGCAAACTGCTGCCGTATGAATCTCCCGCTTTGCTGAGGGTGTGAAGTGCTTATGCAGTACATGGTAGCATGAATTCCTTAAACTTGAGCCTTGCTGTTACCGGCGCTTTTGCCGACGTTATTTCTCCGCGCTATGAAAATCAGCGGGATGGCGGCAACGACGAGGAAGATCAGTTTCATGGCAAATTTCACATCATCCATAAGGACAGACCGATAATTCTGTTGGTAATGTGTATAAGCTGCGCCTTGGGAGGTAGGAAGTCGGAGGTCTTCTCTGGGCTCTTGACGAAGCGCCCAGAAATATCCTTTAAACATGGCCTTGGGTGCTCCGGCTCCTAAAAAACAGTAACTAAATCTTTGGCTTGGATGTACATTGTTACAATATGGGTTACCTATGGTTAGTGGATAATCCATATTTAATGGTCAATGAATAAAACACATTAATTGTCACACAAAATGTCTTCAGATATTTAGAAAGTGCAACACTCAGGGATTGAACAAAGCATTGTGCAAAATCAAATGAGCCAAATTAAGGCTTAGTGGGATATAGTATGCCAATTCAGTCTTCTAGTGGATGGGTGTTCTATTTTAGATTTCTGATGTAGATGTGTATGGCCCTAAATGCAACCTGAAACCAGAAAGATTGTTTAAAAATAGTATTACATCACTCTGTAATTGACAGTTGTATTGAACATCCATCTGCCTATTTTAGACAAGTGTTTTTTCTAAAATGCAAAAAGCTTGGAGCAGCTTGCAGATAACTCAAATTTGTAGGCTGCTCATCTAGTGGTTTGAGGTGACTCTGAACAGCTTACTAAACATTGAACAAATAAAAGAGCAGTATATCCAAATTACTATAAAATAAGAAACATAAAAATATGTGTAAAGAATTAACAAGAAAACAAAATAATTAAAATATCCTAAATGAATTTTTAAAAAATCACCTAATACCAAAAATTTCAAATTCAGCACGAGGGGAGTTTCGTTGGGGGAAATGTTAAGAGAGTCAAATGCTGTATAGCTCATGAGAGCATGTAGGTTGCAAAGCATATTCATGTGGTTTGTTTAAACGGGTTTTCTGGATTCTTGTGATACACAGAAGCATAAATTGTCCACACTGGATGGATTTACATAACCGTGTGAATACCTGGATACTAATGCTTCTGTTTTGAAGGTGGAATTTTCTGCCACTTATATAGGTAGTATATATAGGTAGTCTTTGAGTTATAAGCACAATTGAGACTAGAATTTTGATTGCTTAATCAAGGGGGTTGTTAAGTTATGCCCAATTTTACAATCTTTTTGCTGTGGTTGTTAAGCAAATCACTGTAGTTAAGTGAATTTGGCTTCCCCCTTGACTGCTTGTCAGAAGCCAGCTGGGAGGGTAGCAAATAGTGACCACATGACTCTAGGATGCTGGAACTATCTTAAATATATGCTGGTTGCCAAGTGCTCAAATTTTGATCACATGATCATGTGACTGCTGTGACAGTTGTCATTTTTTTGACTGCCATTGTAACTGAACAGTCACTAAATGAATGGTTGTGAGTCAAGGACTACCTGCATTGAATTAAAGAGATGGCTAAATAACACAGTTGTCAATTAAACATTGCAATTTGATACTATTAAAAATCTGGTTTCAGACCACATTTAGGACAGTCCGTTCCACAGAGGGCTGTACTTTATTCTCTAGATTCCATGTTTGGTCAAACTGGTGGGCAAATGCTCTGGTGTTACAATTTCAGTACCTCTCAGATGAAATTCATTATCTTGATTCCCTTCAGTCTGGATTTAGAACTTGTTTTGGTGTGAAGACAAATCATCCTGAATTATTTGTAGGAAAAAGATGGGTAATAGCTACCCCCCTCCATTCCTGCTTCTCTGCAGCTTTTGTGACTGTTAATCAAGGCAGTGCAAATCCTTTGAAGGAAGTGTTTTTGAATGCATATATTTTTCCTGATGTTTGTGTAATATACCTATTGGTTTTGCATTCCTGCTTAAGTACTCTGAATTGCCACCTTCAATTTTATAATCTACTTCATAAACATGTAGATTCATTTCTTATTTTCAAACAGTGACTACCATATTGTATTATACAGCTTGTTAACAATTTTAAACAAAGAAAAATGGTTTTCCTCCCTTGTTTTGTTCCTGCCTCATATTCTTTGCCTAAATGTCAGTAATAAGGTAAACATGTTAGGAATGGGGGATATCCATGTTCAAACTAGCACTAAGCTGGGTATCCTTGGATTAGTTGAAACATCAGATGTCTGTAGCATCTTTTCCAACTAAAACATTTTATTAAAAGGATACATTTTTGTGGACTGCAGCTCATTTCATTAAAAGTACAGAGTGCCTGAACTTATGTAGGATTTAAATGTGGGTGGGTTATGCAGATGTAGGTTGCAGATGCAGATGTATATCTATGAATAATTGTAATGTGTTAAAATCCAATGTGTTTATGAAGATTATTTGTGATTGTAACTTTTTATAATTGCTAATTGTAAATGTTACTATCATATTCTTATTATTATTTTGCCATCATAGACCATTTATGCCCTCTGTAGCAGGGGTCACCAACTTTTCGGACCTCAGAGACCACTAAATTCATAATTTTAAATCCCGAGGAACACTAACATGAATCCAGCACGCCGCTTGCTGAAGCGCCTGGACTCCCCGTGATGGGGTCCTTCAGGCACTTAGCTTGGCCACCTGTTTCTGCAATCTTAAACACTCAGAGCCATTTGGACCCATTTCCCACAGAAAAGAAAACACCGGGAGCCACAAAACCTGGGTGTGCATGGCCAACTCGACATCACTCACTCCCACCCAGTCACATGACCCCCCCAGCCACGCCTACCCAGGTTTTATGTTTTCTATGGGAAACATGTATCTCTCTCTCCTCTCTCCTTCCTCTCTCTCTCTCTCTCTCTCTCTCTCTCTCATTCTGATTCTGATTCTCCGGCATTCTCTGGGTCTTCTTCTGGGCTTTGTTGGTGTTGAATGCACCTTGGTCGCTCAGGGAGATGCACAACTTGCTCTCTGCCCTGAGACACTCGTCCAACCCTGCTGTGGCCGATGCTCTGTGTCGTAATGGGCTCCAGGAGGAGGAGGGGACACCGTCTCTCCCATTGTGAAGCATGCTAAATTTAACTATGCTTTGCAAGGTGCGAGAACAGTGGGCAGGCCATGGAGACCCAAACAGCGGCGGAAAGAAACATCCAGGGCAGGCCAGTGTCTCGGGGCAGAGAGGAAGTCGCATGTCTCCCTGAGCAACTGAGGTGCACACAGCACCAACAAGGGGGCGGAAGAAGCACCCGCGAGACACAGCAAGAGAGGAAGCAAGTACAGGAGCGCTTCACTCCCGCTCTGGAATATGGAGCGAGTCTCCATCCCCTGCCCTTCTCAGGCCATGCAAGGAGTGATGGGGAGGGCGAGGGGCAGGGCCAGCCACTGGTGGGTTCCGCTGACAGGGAGCCACAGCAGGGGGACAAAAGAGCCACAGGTTGCCAACACCCGTTGCTTTGGCCTGCCTGGGCCACCACCTCCTTCTTGCCGCAACAGCACCATTACCTTGTTCCCGCTGGTGAGGGCTGTGCTACTCCTTGTACTCTGCACCACCTGCAAGTTGCACGTACCACCCTCTATGGTGGAGATTTACAGCCCCACCACAAGCTGCCTGGCCGGTCCCATATTCTACAACTCTAGTCACAGGACTGGCCCATTGGTCATCCTGTATCACCTCCTCCACCCGGGTGCACTGGATCACCAAAATTTTCTTGCGGACCACCAGTGGTCTGCAGACCAGCAGGTGGTGACCCCCGCTATAGGGTCTTGGATTAGTCACTGTCATTATTCATTAGCATTAATTAGGATTCTTATGATAAATGCAGGGGCCAGTAAAGTCTGCAAAAAATTGCAATAAAATGACACTTTGCACAAGGTGACAATCATATAATGCCATCAGTACTTGTGTCCTGATATGCCATCATTCATATTCTATCATTAGCTTCCCTTCACCACCTCTTCGGATGACCAAAAGAGAAGTAGGGAGAACCACATGTGCTGTCTTTTACTACTTGAAAGAAAGATGGAGTATAAATACTGTGGTTAACATAGCAATTTATTGCTTTAGTGGAACAGTTTAATGTACATTTTGCTTTTCTGATACATGAATCTCTTCACAACTGTCAACCAAATTATATTGCCCTTCTATAAAAATTGATGTTAAAATTTTGTAAATTATGATTTTACAAAGCAATTCTTAGAACACCGAAATTTAGTATTGGAGTGGTCTGGCTTTTTTTCGAAGATCTCTATTTGTAGTACATTATATCAGTGAAACTGGGACTTGGAGCTTCAGATGTAATTAGGATTATATTTGTACAGTGTTAGTACAGTCACTGTGTAATTGCAATCACTCAGTTTGACAGCATGCAAAGTGTAAAGAGAGCTGATTTGTAGAGAAATAAAATGCAACTTTCTCCATGAAAAATTGTAGTATTTCCAAAAATCAGCAAAATTAATAAAAATATAGAAAATAGTTTACTAATGATTGCAGCTACAGTGTATAAGCATGTTATTTTAAAAATTAATGTAGCAGATGTCTTTATTTTCTAGACAAGCTTTTTAAAAATACGCTTTAATGATAATATTTTCTTTCAGCTTTATTACGAACTATTTTGAAGGAAACAAAAATTCCTATTCTTGTAATTATATTCCTGGCTGGACTTATCCTTGGAATAGTAGCCCATTTTTCACAAAAGGTACAGTATTAAAATAGTAGCATATAGAGAACCAGGGAATATATCTTATTACAGTTTATAAACAGGCATTGGAGATTAATCTATATTAGGTTGGGATGGCAAAAGGACAAAGGAAATTCAGTCTCCTTTTCTAACAAATCCATTGGGGTTCCTACTCCCAGAATATATTGGAAACTATTCCTGCGAATCCATTGTTCTAGAATCTTTATGGGTTCAATGGATTTTAAGACATAGACCTGTCTCAACACTGTTTTAATGAAGTTGATTTAAAGAAACCAAGTGCAGTAGGATTGGTTAAGTTTATTGAATTCCATTTATTATAGGAACTTTAGATTTAAATAATTTATTATATTGGAATAACTGGGAAAATTATTTCCCATCTGATGAAAAAATATACCCTGGGATAATAGGATTTATTAAAAAAACATTAGGACATAGAATGGCTAGTACATCTTTATCATCTTATCTGTCACTTATTCCTGTTGATCTTTGGAGAAGATTTGATTTCCTGATATTGGCATGGTAACTTCCCCAACTTCCAGAAGAAAAAGGAAGCTTATGTAAAGCTACGGTGAAGCAAGTGTTTGGTCACCCCCTCTCCTACACTAATATACTTGTCTTAGAATCCATAACACATGTTCTTCAGTCTGAATAATATTAATTGCTAGAATTTCCATGAAGATACTATAAAATATGTGTTGATGGGGGAGGAGGAGGCGTTTAGTGACTGATAAATAAGGGTACCTTCCCCAACCTAAAGGTCAGTACTGTTGAAACCCTTTCTTTTTATCCAGTTTCCTATGTATAGTTATCAACTCTGAATTAATATATAATTCAACTATTTATGTGGTATGATTTGTGGAATAATAGTGAGGTATTATCGTTATTTTTAAAAATATGAGACAGTAAAATAATCAAATATGAATAAGGAATTACTTATATGTAAGAATTATATGTTTTGGCTTTAGCAGTAATCATAGGGCTAGTCATATGGTGAATAAAATAACGTTTACTAAATCATCTAGAGGAGTCAATGCAAGCAGACTTTAGCCCTATAACAATTTCACTTCTCCACTAGTCCTCATTTGTAGTCTAAACAAAAATGCCCAGGAATCAGCAAGGAATAAATTAAAAGCTGCTCTGGATCCTGTGAACCCAAAAATTACAAGATGGGTGTATCATTTTTAATTTGCCAATTTGAGCAGTGATCAGACATACTAAATTCTTGCTCGGATGGACACAAGTCAAATGGGTGCTGTCCAAGATGCTGTTAAAAGACTGGTTTTCAAGAAAACGATTTCTGTGAGAAAAGAACATACCTGTTACGCTCTATTCAAATGGCTTATTTCCACTCCTGAGGGAGGGAGAGGGAAACCATCTTAAGTGGCTTCAGTTTGGTTTTTTTTAATGAAATATTATTCTAATAAATATTTTAATTCTAGCAACAATACATGTCATCTTCTATTTTCTTCTTTGCTCCATTTATCAATTTCATAGATAATTTAATGTTATACTGCAACATCTAAATTCAACAATAAATAAAACATACAGTATGTAAATATGGGTTAGGATACTGGATACATTTTGTTAAAAAGTCTGCACTACTTGTATCACCCTCCTCCCCCTTATTTATAATGTTACTGTTTACATTTAATAAAAAATTTTCTACGTGTGTTGTAACATTGTAACAAAGAAAAAGCAATCATCTAGGCTAGTCTGGCCTCCTGTCGAAAATAAATTCTTTGTTATTAACAGCAGATATATAGGATTTAGAATGACAATGATAATGATGTGGTATATATAGGTGAAAAGTGAGTGGTCTTAAACCTCCTGTCCCAAATATAGCCTGGTTCAATACACTTTACAATTCTGTCACCTAATTGGTGTAGTGGCTTGAAGTTACTGTTGTCAGCAACTTATTTTCCGGGGAAGCACCTCACCTTGAGTTTCCTCTAACCCAGCATACAAGAAAGAAGAGGATTCCATAAATTATATTTGCCTTTCTGACAAATTAAAAAGAAGAAAATGGCAAAGAATAACAAAAAACAACAACTCTGTAACTACCTTTCTTATCCTCCCCCCCACCTTGGGAGATAAAACAATTCCATAAGACAAGCACAATATTTATTTTATTAAATTTATATGCTATATTTGGGGTGACTAAGCGGCTTACAACATAAAACATGACACAGAGCATGCCATTATTCATTGTGAAGATGTAAATTCTATGTCTAACATGAATGAAACTTTATTCGGAATATCTGCAGTCTGCCTGGCATATAGATAACCATCTGAAATACTTTGAACATGATTTGAGTTCTCAACAAGTAGTAAAAGTATGCTTCCTAATGGGAAGAATTATTGGGAAGCACCAGGATCGTATCATGTTTTTAATGACATTAAAAATATGCTATAATTTAGGACTGGGTTTGAAAAAATACTTTTTAAATTGAAAATAGTGTGGTTTCCTGTGCCCAGCTCCATACTCTGCCAAGGCACATTTTTCATTATCAAAAATTTGTCCTCCAATATTTATAACACAAAGTTACTATTAATGAAGTAATATGCAGATTATTCATTCAATCAATATTTGAAGCTAGTATATAAAAATCTTACATTATACAGTATTCTTACAACATCTTTTACTCATTTTTATTGTCAGTTGCCTTTTGTGAAAATTATCGCAAATATAGATCCAATACTTTTTCTTCATTTATTTACACCAATCATAATATTTACAGCTGCATTTGAGATGGATTTATATATCTTTCGAAAATCATTTTGGCAGGTAAGCCCAATATATTTTTACATTTTTTCTTTAGAAACATGATAATCAGTGACTCAACCATTTGCTATTTCTTTTCCTCAAATTTCCTCAATTCCTTCCTGGGATTTATATGATTTTAGGTGTTCTGAGCCTTTTCTTTCTAGTCAGAATATGAAGCAGTCCATTAATGAGGAGCTTCAGATTCTTCACCTCTAATTTGGATGATGGAAACATTTTACCTCAATAGGAGTAACAGATGAGGCCAGAGCTTTTGTGAGGAAAACATTGATTATGAAAAGAGGCAAATTTCAAGGTAGTTATGGCTCCTTCCAGAATTGTGAAAAGATATGGAGAGGAGAAGAGGTTAGACAAGAGTCCAGGGTGATGTCCAGTGGTGTTCCAACATTTGTGAGGAAAAGGAATTGAAGTGGAGACTGAAGCAAGATGCATCAAAAGAAGGGGGAAGGTAAGACACTGTTGAGATGGATTCAGCAAGAGATTAGTGCTGTGGCTGCCTAGTCATAAGAATTCTTTGAGTATAAAATCTGATACGTTTTAACTTTGGCTTTTCACTAGATCTTAGCCTACATTCTTGCAGAATGGTTTTCATTGCAGTTCTAAGAACAAGTTACAATTTTATTGGTATGCGTTGCCAAGAGTATTGCAAAATACTTATTTCTTTTGCACTTGGTGCTATTATCAACAAATAGTTGATCACAGTTTAACCATAGTTTCAATTGGGAAAATGTGACAATCCTAGAGTAGGCTAAGTCCAAAAATGCCAGGGAATTTCTAGAAGCCTGGCATGCTGACAAATCAGGCATTAATAGACATAAGACATTAACAACATTTATAGACTATGCAAAAGAGATAATTAACCAGCCCAAAAGAGGGGAAAAAGTCCACACCTCCACCAGTAATCAGCATTCAGATCAGCATAGATTATCTCCAAGGTCAACTTCAGACCAAAAATCAAGTAAGCAATACCCCAATCAAGAAACTCAAAGAGCCATCAGTGAATAGCCCAACCAGAGAATCTCCACCCACACAGACAAGTCACCAAAATATAAACCAACAGCAAACAGCACTTCTCACTAGCATTGATGTTACCTAGCTAAGGGTAGCGAAATGTCTGCAAGAAAATAAGCTCGGAGAGCACCAAGGACCCATCAGCAAATTGCTGGTTTAAAATTATAAATAGGCCTAATTTTTTTTTAAATGGCCCTGTGATTCTGTGAGCAGGAAATGTTGGCTGACTGTTGCACGTTGTTATAATAATTATCACTTTATCATGCATTGCTCTTCTGTTAATTCATACTTTCTCATTTTTGATTGCCTAGTCTTGAAAATTAGTTTTGTAATATAATTTTAAATCATTTTTATAAATTTCAGTTATCAGTTCTCAAGACTAGCTTCAATCAAATTACTTAGCATCATTCTGTTAGACACGTGCAAACACAGAGTGGAAATTTCTGTACAGTATGTTCCTTTGGGTTAGCTTCTTGAATTTATTTTATTTCTATCAGTATAAATGGTATTGGAGTGAGTTGAATTCAAGAGCTATTGACTGAAGAGATGTCTCCTGACAGAATAATTGAATGAGGAAATGTAGATACTGGCATCCAAATCTCAGGAACTGCAAACATTAAGAAATCCGGATAAATAAATTCCACTGAGATTGAAATTTCAAAAATGATATTCAGCTCATACACTAGGAACTCACTCCTATGCCTCATAAATATCTGCTTAGAATTTCTCAACCCTACGGATCAGATTTTGAAATGTAAGTAGGGTGCTTTAGGAGAGAGGAATCTAATCTTTTCCCACCTTTCTAACTGGGTTTCTATATCTTAATACATTGGGTTCCATCTCTGGAGTTCAGAGTTCAAAGGTGAAGACTTATCTCTAGTCTTTAAGAAAAGGAGACTGCCCTCTTTGTGAGGTAGCTATTTAGGTAGTTTTTAGGATTTGTTAGAAATGTAGTGCAAGACCACGCCACAGTTTTCCTCTTTAGTTATGAAGCATATCAAAATGAGAAGCTGTTACATTTTCTTAGCTTCACCTGGCAAGCAGTTAATTGCATTGCATTCTATTTCAAGCTCTTTTATCCTCCCAAGACTGAGTTGATAAGTAGTTAAACTGCTAGACAAAAAATGATTTATTCTACTAAAGGTTCCAATTTAAAACAACCGTAAGCATAATATTTGCCAATTTCCATGTGATTTGCATTAATTACTGACATGCTGTACTTTTCTAATTCTACTTCCTAATTTTAGAATTAAAAGTTTACAAAGATTGATGGCACTTTTCTTTTAATTAAAATGGGAGGCTTTTTTTCTCTCTTTGCCAAAATCTTTCAATTTTTCTTCTAAACACTAGTCCTCACCTTCACCAAAAACTTTTTTGTTTGGGGAAGAGTTTTAAAGGACTGCTTAAGTCTATTTTATGTGGCAGTTGGGACATTATTTCACCTAGAGTTCTATATTTGGATCTGGAAGTATTCCTGACTGAGCTTCCTTCTTTCAATTCCCATGTGCCTCTATTAGCTTAGATCCAGAGACCTTATTGTCTGGCTATGCAGATAAAACATAAACTAGTTCCCATCATTTTAGGATTTTTTTAAAAAAGGGAATTTCCTTTTTCTCCTTTGACATTAGTGCCACCTTGTGGTTCCACCTTCACAAATAAGTTGACCAAACATTTCTGATTTCCCTCTCCAACCCTCATCTTCTGGGGAAGTTATTCTCTTAAGCTACTCAGCCATAGAAGAAGACAACAATAGTCCCGCTACCCAGTCTTTCAGTCACATTCATCAGAGAACTAACTACTAAGCAGGAAGTAATCTCTTCAGTTCTTTTTTCAGTAAGGCTTTCTCAGATTTTCTTGTGTATTTCAAAAACTGAGCCCTCAGAAGTTCTCAACATAGATACCCAACTTGTCAACCGGGGTAGCTGATATTCTCCCCCCCCCCCCAATATATTTTGTTCAAAGTAACTTTATGAAAAGTTAGAAAAGAAAAAAAAGCCAATTGAGAGTGATAGAATCATGGTCAGAGAATATCCTTTTTCTGTTAAATTTCAGGGGCTATATGAATAAAGTGGATGTAGTTGAATTAATTGGTGACACTTATTAAAAGTGAAGGTAAGTGAAAGTGAGTTGGGATTACAGTTCAGATATTATCTGGTGGATTTGGGAATAAACGGGTCTTTGTGTCATAAACTTTATCGTTACTTTGGATTGTAATTCTATTTTTATTGTTTTTAGAAATATTTATCTTTTATAGTTTTATTGCTTTTAATGTTATAAGTCATCCAGAGTTGCCTTGAAATGATATGGCCATTGGTGGAATTATTAAGATAGCAGAGAAGAAAGCAAGAGCAAAAGCAGGGAAATTTTAAATGTCTTTTTAAATGTAGCTGAATCAGGCTGTGGTATATGGAGCCTTATCTATAGAAGCTGATAAGTGCTGGTACTGAAGGAGGAGAACCAAGGAAGAAATTTTAGAAGAGCATCCAAAGCTGGTCTGTTACTCCATGCTCTATTATTCCGCAACAGAACATTTTAGGCCATAGGTTTGGAATTGGATTTTTGCATAGTTTTCTTTCACATATCTGAGCCTTGAAACTGCTGGGCCTGGGCATATCTGTCAAAACAACTTGGCATTTGGCATTGTTACAACTTGAAAATTTTGTAACAATGCAGTGTGAACTGTTATCTGATAGGATGGGCATTGATTAAGAGGATGGTCTGGGGAGTTATTATTGGTGGAAACTTTTTGTTCTGAACATTGGTTTATACAATGTTAGGGAGAAAAAGCTGAAAGTGATAGGAAAAATGGATTGTTATTCATAGGTTCAAAGGATAGAATGAAGACTTAATGTGAGAGCTGGGCTTGGGGTATGAATTAATAGGAGACAGAATTAAGGACATTTTGGTGTTTTGGTAAGGTTTGGGCCTACGATGGCTGATGAGTGACGTCAATTTCAACCTTTGTACTAACCTTCCTTTTGGATCTCAATTCTGTCTGGTTTATCTAAAATCTTGAATTTTGCATATGAGCACTGCATATTAGCTTACTTTGTGTAAGTACTTGACTTTGTCTCTAACAAGTTACAAACAGGATAGCAGAAAAGGAAATAATACCTTGGCTACATGAAACTGTCGTGATGTTGATGACTCTGCAATACATCATTTAAATAACAGTCTGCTAAGAAAAGGCTGATGTATGTAATACACTGGCTGAATGAATAACATTGATTTTAAGTTAACTGTAAAGTTCCTTACCAAATTGGTTTCAAAGTGGCATAGTTCAAACAGTGTGGCTGCAGGTAAGAAAAAAATGAGGCTGACACTCTTACTGAAGGAGATCTTGCAATCAAGTTAAAAATAATCTGGGGATCATATTTCCAGTTTAATTTTTTTCTCTCTCCTTTCTATCAGTCTTGGAAATATTATCCATGAATATATTCTAAAAAGAATAGTACAGATTGTCCTGTTATTTGAGATTGTTCAGCCAATTCTAGCTAATTATATTGGACAAAGAGATAATTAAGCTTATATCTGAAGTGCACATCTCCATCTCCATATATAATATTGCCATTATTTCTCTTTCTGTCATTATGTTAATCTTAATTCTCCACAGTACTGTTGGTGTTTTTCCACATATTATCCTCCTGTTGATCATATTCCATACATGCAGCTGTGATGAACCAAATATGTACAACTATTTTATACATTATGGTAGTCTTTTGTATCAAATATGAACAAAAGTGTATGAAATGTGAATAGTCTGTGTTTATAACTTTTCTAAATGTATACTCTTTGGTGTAAGTACAGGCAGTCCTCACTTAATGACCTTAATTGAGAGCACAATTTCCATCACTAAATGAAATCGTTGTTAGGCAGAATGCCACATGACTGCATCACTTAGTGATGGCACTTCTCATTGCAGTTGTTAGGCAAGGATTGCACTGTCACCAGATGCTTCTCCTATTCTGTTATGCTTGCCTGCATTTCACTTTGCAAAGGACCAGCAGCTGCCTTGGCCAGCTGTACCTTGCTGGCAGTGGGAGGAAGAAGATAGAGTGGGGGGCTGCGGAAATAGATGGGGGCAAAGGGCTGGGTGGTCAAAAGGATGGGGATGAAGGGGGAAAGAGGCAGGTGGAAGCTGAAACATGTTCTGGTCATAATTGTAGGTGGGCTGCCAGTGCTGAACTTTGATCACATGATTGTGGGACGCTGCAATGGTATAACTTTGAGAACTGGTTGTGACAACCATTTATTCAGTTCTACCATCTTTGAACAGTTGCTGAACGAATGGTCGTTAAGCAAGGACTACCTATATGCAATTTACATTTTAATTAATTTGAGAAAATCATATTTACAACATTCTGTATTATCATTTAATTGCATTGTATTTAACAAATGATTTTGAGATAATATAAATGAATTATACCTATTTGAATTCCAAAAATATATGAATACATTGTTTATTACAGGTGGTAATTCTGTCAGTTCCTGGATTTTTGATGAATTGTGCTTTCCTTGGATGGATAACTTATAAAATTAATAAATATAATTGGTCTTGGGATGATAGCATGCTGTTTGGCATAATTCTTAGTACAACAGATCCTATCCTTTCTGTGGCCTCTGTAAAAAACCTTGGTGAGTAAGAAGTTAACTTTTTTATGCAGTATGAAACCTACTCTTTTTCTTCTGATGGTATCATTGCCAGAGTAGTACATGATATGATCATAAGAGTTGAAGAAACCACAGCCAGTCCAATGAACTTCACTGATGCCTAGTATACCAATGTTGAGCCTATTCATTTTGTTCTTAATAATATTCATCTTTACTTTTTGATGTTATATCTTCTTAATTGGAAGGTCTTTGAACAGCGGAGATATCTCTTTTCATGAGGAACTGTTTCAACAGCTGGAGAGGCCATTAGGATTTATCCCATCTGCGTCATGGATGCTTCTGCTACTATGATAGTGTCTTTGCTCTTCCCTTATAGCTTTATTAGTACCTCCCAGCTAGGGGGACATACTGCTTGGTACCATATTTCTACATTTTTTAGTTGATCCATAAAGTTTGTTGGCAAGGAACACTGGAGTAGGTCCTCAGGTCTTTCTCTAGACTAGAGCCATGTTGGTCAGTATAATAGCCTTATACTGTTCACCCAGCACCACCACAGTGAGGTATGGTTGGAGGGGGGCTGCTAAAACAAATAGATCCAAATCACATCTGAAAAAATAATTAATGGCTACAGGATTCATAGATTTGATAGAGAGTACATTAGGATTGATTTCAATTTCATAAAATCATAGAATCCTAGACTTTGAGGGGGTCATTTAATCATTAATCCAAACTTTTGTTCACTGCTGAAGTATAGATTAAAGTACTTTTACAGAAGAATATTCATCCTCTTAGAACAGGGGTGTCAAAATGGATTTCTTAGAGTGCCAGATCAACATTGTAGTTGTCCTCCGTAGGCTGGCTTGGGGGGGGGGGGCGGCGGAGATGGGATGGACACCTCCTGCAGCACCGTGCCGGCCAAAATGGGCTACGGGGGGGTCTGCCCACACACACACCTCATGGCCCATTTTTGCTAGCAGAGGCACCGTGGGCCAGTCATTTGCTATTTCCAGGCGAGCCCCATGGGCCAGATCTTAGCACCCCATGGGCTGGATGCGGCCCATGGGCCTTGAGTTTGACACCCCTGTTTTGGAACATCCACTGAAAGGAAGCCCACTAACTCCTTGGATAATTGATATTCTGGGCAATATTATTTCAGGTACTGTAATATATCTTCCCTACGACCTCTCAGTGCTGATCATCCCCTATCTCTTCAGTTTGAGCAACTTGTATAGTGATTGTTTTACTTTGAATATAACTGAAGAAGTCTAGCATCCTTTGCCAATTTCACCCCATTCTGAGCTTGGTCAATCACAGCAATTACCTTTGAGACATTATGAGCATGCATAATTTAAACTAGTAATGGGATTTATATTGAGAAAATCATGATGCTGTTATTTCATCATTGCTTTTTAGATAAAAATTTAATCCCTTCCCCTTAGATTTCTTTACTTGTTAACATTAAAAGTGAATCTTAATTCATTTAAATAGTTGTCATGCAGGGGGTATTATTGTATTTTTATTTGGCTTTTATCTTTGTAAGCTGCCCAGAGTCACTGAGAGTGAGTTGGGCAGTCATACATTTTCTTAAAGAAAAAAATAAATGAATAAATTACATTAATTTTCATATTTTTTTCTTAGGCCTTTCAAAAATAGTTATCAACTTAATTAAAGGTGAATCTTTGTTTAATGATGCAACTACAGTAATTGTTTTTGAATTGTATAAAGACCTTATAAATCAGAGCCACCAGGAAGTAGGTATGTGTCTATTTTTATGTAACTTTTTCTTGCATAAAATAATATATAGTAATACCATGATTCTCAACAGATAGTTTTTAATTATATATTTGCAAGGCCGTTTGAATTACAATATTTAGTATGTATTAATCATTGTCATGCTGCCTAATAGAGTGATTAATAATAATCACCTTATTATTTCACTCTATTTGTACACCATGAGAAATAATTGCTGTATAACAGGAGTCCCCAACCCCTGGGCCATGGCTCGCTACTGGGTTCTGGTCCATTGGGAACTGGGTTGCTGAAGGGTGGGTGAATGGACAAAGCTTCATTTGTGCATTCACGGGATTTAGATTGAGTGTGTGAAACCATTTCCCTGCTACCGAAATTGCCAAAGCCATCACCAGCACCACTGGTCTGCGGAACCAAAGCAGTTGGAGACCACTGCTCTATAGAGTCTCAGTTACATGTAGTTTGCAGAAACTATGGGTTGTGAAACAGGCATTTTATCTTATTAGATTTAGATGTTGCCTGACTTCAAAATGAGTCTGAGCACCTAAAAAAAAAAAAAAGCCAGACTAAAGCCAGCATCATGTAGATAACAAGACAGCATCTGACCATTCAATACAATATTTAAAGAAATTCATCCACTGAGGAGGCCTCATCTACCCTAGGAAGACCTGGAAGAAATATTAGTTTGTTTATTTATATGATACATATAGATAGCTACCAATCCCAGACAAGTGTGGTTCACAAGATTAAAACAAACAAATCCCAAACATAATCCTCTGGCATCCAAGAATACATTGTTAATCCCAGTTACCATCAATAGAAAGAAAACACATCTGCCTCCTGGCAAAATCTCCAGAAATGGCCAGGTGCCTTGTGAAAGGCTAACAGGGTTGGGGCCATTCTGAACCAGATGTAGTTTTTGTGTGGTCTCCAAAGGCAGCCCCTGCAGAGTGTGCTACAGTAATCCCAATGAGTCACCATGAGTCAAGCTTTCTAATGCAGGAATGGACACAGTTGATGCACAAAGACATAACTGTAGAAGAGCCCTCCTGATTTCTGCTACCTGCTCTTCTACAGGAGCAGTGAGTCCAGTAGCATCCTCAAATTGTTCACCAAATTTAACTGGAGAAATGCACCTCCATGCAGAGTTTAGGATGGAAAATCCAGTGGGGGGGATTTAAAACTCACAATGATTCTATTTTATCAGGATTCAGCTGAAGCCTGTTTTCCTCCATCCATAATCTTGTAGCCTCCAGTCAGTAAGAAATGACTTTCATAACATCACTTGGTTGCCTCAGGAAAAGATGTACCACTGGGTATCATCAGCATATTGATGATACTGCACCTCATCCTGACAGATAACATTGGTTTGTAGCTTTAAGCAGATGTTAAATAGGAGTGGGGATAGAATACAGCCAAGAGGTACCTGTCCAAGCAAGGGCATTGGGTTCAACTCTTCTTTCCTACCAATACTACTCTCTAGAATTGGCCTTGGAAGAAAGGATGAGAGCCACAAAATAGTGCCCCCAACTCCCAGCCCACTGAGTTGGCCCAGAAAGATACAATGATTGATGGTATCAAAAACTGCTGAGATCAGGATGGATGCACTACCTGAGCCAGCCAAAGATCATTGACAAGTAAAATCAATGTTGTCTTAGTACTATAATTAGGCCTGAATATACCTTTTAAGTTAGGGGTAGAGCTTTTCAAAGTCCTTTGGAAAGCTGCCAGGGTTAAAGCCAGATAGATCTCATGTTAGCTATTTGATGGCTGGATGACCTTGTATTCCGTAGTTGTACTGTTATATATGTCCATAACATCCATTCTAAGATATTCTAAATATTAATGAATATATTTAGGTGGTTTTTTAAAAAATAGGTATTAGACATAATTGTCTTGAATGATAAGTTGCTGTAATTTCTTTAACAGAGTCACAATTGAATGATATACTGCTAAAGCTATTTAAATATTTTTAAAATATATACTGTATATATATTCTTCAAAAGACATAGTATTTTCTTAATCTGTTCACTGTTTGAATATTTTTGTTGCCCACTAAAATGTGCCCACATATTTTAGATTTACTGTATGCATATTGTCCTCAGAGCAAAATCATTACTGGTAGAATGGTTTCAATTACATTTGCATCCCATGTTAGTCATGTTTTAGTCCCATTTGAATCAATGAGTTTAAGTCTATAGTTTTGTTTCACTGTAAGACTTTATATTGTTTTAAATAGTATTACTTTGATTTGAGTAAGGCAAGAATATAACTGATCTAGGCAGTATAGACTATAAAATGGGAATATTAAAATTATGATACAATTAGATATGCAATATTAAATGTAATTTAGTAAAAACAATCAAGTTGTAAATAATTATTTTTTCCTTTTATAGTTCAAGAGATTTTTTTAAAACTCTTTTTGAAATTTTTTGCAAGTGCTGCATTTGGATTTTTGAGTTCAAGGCTAGTTCTTTATTGGCTGCAACATATTTTCAATGATGGAATAATTGAAGTAGTTTTAAGCTTTTCCATGGCATACATAATTTTTTTTATTGGTAAGTTCACTATATAATGTCAAATGCTTAATTTTAAAGCAGACTTGCTTACTTTCATATAATAATGACTTTTTTTCCCCTTTCTATCTTCAGCTGAATGGCTTGGCATGTCTGGAGTTATAGCTCTTTCTATTCTGGGCCTTCTTTTAGATTCGGTATCCTTTAGTCCAGGAATGGATATTTTTCTTTATAAGTAAGAGTTTATCTCTTTATTTAACCACTTTGTAAATATTTAATTTCTCTCATGTACATATGATATAATACAAACTAGTGGCATTGAAATGGCTGTAGAATGGTAGAATGAATTTCCATTTTGCAAATTCTATATTTATAATTGTAATTGTATACCAGGTTTTTATCAAAGAAATGGTATGAATAATGATAAACTAAAATTATTATAGTCGCTGTCTATAGAATTTACATTTTGCTCACAAGAAATCTCATGAAAATGGGCTTGAGTTTGAGACAGAAAAAAAATATTTGTATGCCATCTAAACTGCTGCTCATTGACTGCTGTGGCCAAGCTAGTTGAAGTAGGTCTCAGGCACAATGGTGGAGGTATAAATCTTGAGGCTGTTTTGAATTACCCTGTTTGGACATCATGCTCCAATGAAAATCATAGGGGTGATCTCAGTGCACTCTTTTCCTGATATCGGCTGTGCAACATCAGCTGTGATCTGGTCTTTCCCCCTGGATACTAGGTGAATGGTCTGAAAGTAGGGGAAATTGTAATACTGCCACAATCATAATTAGAATACTTCCTAGTAAAGAATGATCTTAGTTCAGTTGTGATGAATTTCCAGACTAATAGGCTGCATTCTAATTATTTGGTATCTAGAGGCAACTGTGACTGGTAACTTCAGAGATGAAATTGGTCTGCTCTGTGGTACACTTCTTGGGAGTTCACAGACTACTGAGCAGGAATTGATTTGAGTTCTTATATTTGTAACTGAACTAATTTTTAATTGGACCATGCCATTGGAATTCTGGAAAGCTAGCTTCTGACTGATTCCTCATCCAGATGAATTTATAATTGGTCCAATCTGAAGAAGTTCCAGAGGAACAAATTTTTTGATTGGTCTTTCTTTGAAATACACTGTTGTTTATTATTTTTCAGGTAAGATTGCTGAAGATTTTAAGTGTTAATTAAGGGCTATTTTACTTTGGTGTGATATAAAGCTGGAAATCAGGCTTTGTTAACCTTCAGACTCTCTTCTTTTCTTGTAAAAGTTACTGTGTTTATAAATCTCAATAGTTTCTCTGTGGAACTGTGCGTTATAATTTGACATGATTGGTAGTACTCATGTGTCTCTAAACTGAATTTTGAGCCCATTATGTAGCAGTAAGTATTCAACTACTGTGGATTTTTCAAATTTTTCTAGCCGACAATATTTTTCATGTTCTTTTAGATGAATTAATATTACGTTTTATAATTCCAATATCTGTCCAAGGTGCTAAGTATGCAATAAATTCCTGATGATAGAAGTGGACTTCTGCCAGCATAGGTGACTGAATCCTTACTTAGATATTTCTTGTTCATATGTAAAGAAAGTTGTATTTCTTTAGTTCTTCTACATTTTTCTTTAATGGTTTAATAAGCCCATTATAGCAATACTTTCACTAATTTCTGCGGTGTACAAGTCCTTGTTACCCTCATTATGTCACTTGTAACTATCTAGACTTTACACTGGAGACCATATTAAACCTGCCAGCACTAGCCAGACTTTGCTCGAAGTCCATTGTTTCTTACTCCCCATATCCCTCCACCCCCATTTGCAGAAAATCCCTTTCTAGCTATTCATGTGTGATAGTAACAGGTTGTCATTCACTATACCATTTACTATATCATTCCAATTGTAGCAAAACCATTTTCTCATTCTTTTGCAAACTGCACCTGGAATCCATCATTCTTGCTGCTAGTCAACTGTCTGTTTTGTTTTGAAGGGTTATAAATTCTTCCTTATTCCCTGAGATACAAATTCACTTGATTAATCTATCCTCATCCAAAGATGATGAAGAACTGGATTTGACATTAGTGGATTCATAGACTTCAATCATTTTGCTTAGTATCTGGCAATGATTCTACATAGACTTCTGATAATCACTCGTTATTGCGCTGATATGCCCAACTATTCTTGTGGTAGATCCAATAATCTAACTGACCACACCCAGTTCTTCCTCTCTAGTTTGCATTCTAATCCTGCTTACTCTTACAGTTGATGAAAACAGTTTCACAAAAATATTATTTTTCCCTCTAATTTCTGAATGCTTGAAAATCCTGTATTGGGTTTATGGGAAGACCATTAAATTCTCATTATAGCCATCCTGCTCCAAATGTTCTCACTGTGATGATGATAGCAGAAGTCAATATCTGTGGTCCAAATTGGTATTGACATATGGAAGACTGGGACTTGGCTTATAAGAGGAGCAAGTGGTATAAATCATATATTAAAAAAATGTTCTGGGCCCTGGAATTAACTTTCAGCCCCCTAACATCTTTGGAGTCTGTGCAGACACCGTATTTAGCTGTGCTGTGCTTCCATTTCTTGTTATGATGAATCTGCCATATCATGAGTAAGTATAACTTAGTAATCATGCATGTTTGTGACATACAGTCATCATAGTGAGGGATAGATTGTTTATATATAACTGGTTTATTGGTTTATATATAACTGGTTTATTGGCTAATCATCTATGCATTCACCCAACTCTAGTGACTGTATTTGGATTGAAGGTCAGAACACATTTTTGGAACCAGATTCACCCTTCCTCTGCTTCCACAATCATGGCTGGTATATCAAAGGCCAATCCACTAGCAGAGAGGTCACTGATAGCCTATTGCACAGGTTACCCAGGTCTTGCCCCCACCTCTCACCCTGGGATCTTGGCTGAAGCTTGGATCTGGCAATCTGCCACCATCCAGCCTGTCCATTCTTAGCTCATGAGCCATGCAAATGGTGATGGGCCAGTTTGGCCTGCAGGATGTAGTTATGTAGGTACATAGTCACTGTATTCTGAAACATTGCTATTAATGAAGAAAATGAAAATGCAGTGTTAGCGCCCAAGAGGATTTATCACAGGATAAATATGAGGCTTCCTAAAAAATCAGTTGTAGAATATTTCAAAGTTTGCTCTGTGCAGATGCAGAGACTGATATATAAATACAATCAGTGAGAGAGGACAAAGTTACAGGTAAGCAAACTGTTTTCTTTATAAGCCCCCATATTATAAAATCTATAGTTTTCTCAAAAACTGAAATGAACAGAAAATATTTCAAATGTCATGTTATATGGCCATCGTTTCTGTATTGAAGTGGTACGGAATTATATATTTTGTGTTTTGATTTAATTTCAGAGAGGAAAGGAACAATTTATACTCTATATTTTATATTAAGTTTGGTCTAATAGTTAAAGTGCTGACCTAGGAACCAGAAAACCAGTTCTAGTCCCACTTTAGGCATGGAAAACTGGCCAGGTGACTTAGAGTCAATTACTCTCTCTCAGCCCAACCCACCTTACAGGGCTGTTGATGTCGGGAAATTAGGAGGAATAAACAGTATTAGCAATGTTTGCCATCTTGAGCTATTTATAAACAATTATAAACGTGGGATAAAAATCATATCAATAAATAATCCCCTTATCACATTAGTAAATACGTTTTGAAATGTTGAAATAATATTAAAATGATTGTATTGGTAGTGTCAATGATTGTCTAGATTGTCTAGATTAAAACAGATTGAAATTGGTTAAATTTTGCTCATCTAATTTTACTTTTTAAAAATGATGATGTTATCCATTCAGTCGAGTTTGACTCTTGATGATTCAATGGCCAGGTCTTTCCACATCTTCTGATCTTGCCCTATTTCTTTGAGCTTTTCTATGCTCTGGTTGGTGTCAGCTTTGATAGTGTCTAGTCACCATGTTCTTTGATGGCCTGGTTTCCTTTTTTAAAAATATTTTTTTTAAATATTTCCAGTCTAAAATATAATCTCAGGTGGGCTAACATTTATTACTAACTAAATGTTACAGTGATATAATAAAATGCATTTTATTATATATAAAATAGAAATGTTTATGGTAGATTTACTTTTGTACAATAGTGAGAAATATAATTTAGCTTATGTTATACTAGTAAATGATAAATAATTGCAATATTTGTTTTCTCATTGGCATGTTTTAATGCCTCCCTTAATCTGTTTTTTCTTAAACAGGTTTTGGTCCATGCTGACATTTTTGGCTCACATTATTATATATCTCATAATAGGAATTGTGATAGCTCAAAAATCATTTCCAAATATAAATTCTCGTGCTTTTTTTTACATTGTAACAGTCTACCTTTCACTGAATCTTGTAAGGTAAATACTTTTTTATTTTTTTGGAAATTGACTAACATTGCCTATCAGCTTATATCAATTAAATGATATTCTTAAATTGCTGTCTTCTAAACATTTAGCTGGAAGTAAGCCACAGTCAGGCATGCTGTCTGGAAAACTCCAAAATTTCCATATTTTTGACATTGTGTGTCTGTGTCTGTGTATTTTAACTTTAAAAAATAATCTGCAAGTCAGAGTCATCTTTGGTCTGGACATTGTAAGCTGTGTTAGAACTCAGTAATTTACAATATAATTTAAAACCAATCATAGTGATCTTAATCAACTATGAGAGTATTAAGATTTTGTAACACCTGCTATGTTTTGGAAAAAAGGTATAGAGAGAGTATTTGAATAATACATTGGAAATCCAGTGTAGCATAATGGTTAAATTGTTTACGTTGAGGTGGAAAAACTCAGTGTCTTCCCATTAGGTACACAACTTAGTATCCATTTATAGTGGAGTTCACTGCATAACTTTGAGCCAATTACTTTTTCTCAGATTAATCAGCTTTACAGGATTATGCTTATAAAATAAAGGAAAACTCCCATATATGTTGTTTAAGGCTTCTAGAGAAAAGACAGTGTTTATATGAAAGAAACAATAGCATTATATATTTTTGTTTAATAACAAACTTTTATATTGATTGATAAATGCAGTCTTTAATCTTATAGACAATAATGATTAATTATTTGTTTAATAAATTATTATAATTTTTGAATATGATATAACATTTCACTAATATTTTAAATATAATTTTGCTAATTTTTACATTTTATTTACTTAGGTTTTTAGTTATATTGACATTGAGTCCTTTTTTGAGTCGACTCGGCTATGGATTTAATTGGCGTTGGGGAGCTATTATTGTTTGGAGTGGAATGAGAGGCACTTTTACTTTGAACATGGCTCTTCAAATTAGCCAGACAGATAGTGAAACTCCAGCTGAGGCTAGCATTAAGAACCAGGTAAAAATAAAAAAAAGTTTTTATTTTATTTTTAATACAAACAATCTTCCATTACACGGTGTGTTGTCTGGGTACAAATATTTTGCAGTAA
>JANHFL010009420.1:0-21491 GCA_032468155.1 Oxyrhabdium leporinum | reverse complement strand
TCATGGTTTAGTGCAGGGCTGTCCAACTGGGGCCACTTTATGTCTTGTGTACTTCAACTCCCAGAAGTCCCCCGCCCAACAAGCCGGCTGGGGAATTCTGGGAGTTGAAGTACACAAGTCTCAAAGTGGCTAAGGTTAGACATCCCTGGTTTAGTGCATTGTACAAAGACAATTAACTGTCTTTTGTTCCATAAACTGCAGTTAAGGATTTCCAGACTTAGTATGATGTGTTAACAATGTTTCTTTCCCATCTCAGTTGGGCTCCTGCAACACAACTGAGCCATAAAAATGGTAGTTTAGCTTTGGCTTAGTGCATTGTGTGAACCCAACTAATGGTGGTTGGTTTGATAAACTATGGTTCAGCTAGTAATGTGAACACAGGCCTCCTGTTTTTAAGACTGCTGTGCACACGAGTTGAATCGTCCAGAGCCCATATTGCTAATTCCACCGGCCGCAGGATTAATCCAGAGGGCACAAGGTTGGAGAAGGCATCTCCGGCGCGCGGCCTCCCCCGTCGTCATGACAACCCCTTCCATCTACAGTAGTGCATTCCTCCACCACCACCTCCCGACCGGCGTTCCCCTGCGCCTCCCTCGCTAGAGTCCCTCCCCTTTCCCGCCCTCTTCCAGTCACCGCGCCCTCCTCCGGACGGGGTAACCGCCTCAAAGGACCCTTTGAGCCAATCAGAGGAGGAGGGAGGCGAAGGCAGAGTGGGGGGAAAAAACAAAAAGAACCAGCGGGGAAGGGAGGGGGAGTCTCGTTGCCGGCTGGCGGCTGCCGCTCCGCCCCCCCACTTTTTTTTGGGCCGCGTGCGCATGCGCGAGGGAGTAACCGGTTGAGCGTCAATGAGGGCGCGGGGAGGGGAAGTAGGGGGGGGGAGGTAAACAAAATGGCGGCGGCGTGTTAGTTGCGGCGGCAGGAAGGCAAGGAGAGGGCGACGTTGGTTTGACGTTGGTGGAGGAAGAGGACCAAGTAGCCCACCCACCGCTGCCCCCGGGTGGGGAGGCGACTCCGTTTCCTCCGTAGGCTCTGTGGTGGGAATTCATACGAGAAGAGCGGCTCCCTTTCCCGGGTCTGCCTGCCTTGTCTTGTCCGTCTCTCAGATGAGTGAGACGTCGCGGCCTTCTCTTTCTTGAAGTGGGGAGGGGGGAGCCTTTAGGGAAGGCCCCCACATTGGGGAGAAGCCCGTCCCTGTCGTGGCGTTCAGGCGAGTGAGTGACAGGGAGGTCGGGGGGGGGTGTTATTTGGGAAAGGTGGGCGTTGTATATATGTGTGTGCTGAGGGGAGAGGTGGAAGCCTAAGAGGGAAAAGAGGGGGGGTGTTTAGTGGTCTGTGAGTTGAGCCCCCCCTAATTTGAAAGAAAAGAGACCCTTCTTAGCAAGGAAATATTTTCACTTGCCCTCCAATTTCATATGTTGTAGGTACTCTGTATGCAGGGAGGGGAGGAAATCTACAATTATCCCCCTTTTTCTTTTTTTCCTTTTTTGTGGGAGAAACCTATTAATGACCCTTCTGGAATGAGACAAACCTTTCCCTGGAAATAGAAAAGTATAACGAAAAGCCCCTTACTTGGTTTTTTTCTGAATGGGATGGATAGCAATGAGCAATCGTTTAAAAAACCACAACACCGAGTTGTTATTTTTACATGTTCCGTGGACTTTTCTTTTGCAGGCAGATAAACAGTATTGTAAATTTTCTCAAGGGTTTGTTTGTTTTTTTTGGTAACAAAATGGGCATTCTCCTTTGGAGGAGGTCTTTAGAGTTAAGTGTGCATTTTGGATATAAGGAACTTTTGTGTTGCTGATTTCTGCTGCATCCACTCATTTGTAAAGAAAGTCATTAATTGAATTGTTATTTTTTTAGAAGGCAGTTATATTTCCTGCTAAGTTGGGCTATGGCAAAAAGGGATATTTCACTGCCTTAAACCTGGGGAAAGATAGGCCCTGTTTAGGGGCATCTTTTAGTATTAATATTGATCTGATTGGCAGGGGTAACAAGACACTGAAAAAAGCCTTATTGAAGAAAGAAGATAGGGTCAATTTATTTACATTTTCCTCATATGTTTGACATGTGCCTTGCTTTCTGAATTTATGGGAACAATCTAGTTAAGAGTAGGAGCTAGCTTCTTTTTATTGTTACCTAGGAATAGCCTTCCTTGACATTCAGGCCTATTGAGGTCATTTTTTTAATATTTAGCATAAAAAGTGTGTGTGTGACAGTGGAAGCTTATTATTTCCAATAGCAAGAAAGGCCAGAACCAGGTATTAATAAATAATTTGAAGTGTGCTTACTGAAGTTGGATTTCTGAATTGATGGTTTAAAGTATAGATTTTTGTCAAATTAAAAAAAAACTTAGTTCTTTCCCTTTTCCAGGGAACTTACTTAATCTGAAGAAGTGTTGTTCAAGATATCTTAATCACATCCAGCCCCGTTTATGGTGGGTCCGTAGTACTGGGAAAGCTGAGTAAGGTTTGCACTGCCTGCCTGCCTTGATACCTGAAGCAGTGGGGTGACACATCATGTGTCAGGTAGACCCCAGATGGTTGAAGGATGCCCCTTACTAGATACAGAAGGCCTCGAACCTTTGTCAAGGGTGAAAAAGAAGCAGTTAAAATCAGTATTGAAAATTCCTTTAAAGAGACTTGGTTTCAGCTTCCCAACGGCTGAAAGGATCCTTCACACAAGTTGTACCTGGGTGGCAAGAGCAGAAGTCGCGTCTTGATTTTCCACATCACACTTTGGAAACGGGAGCTGTTGTTTCTTGCTCAGCAATGGCACACCCCTAAAAAAATAGCAATTTTGATGTTTTGATTTCAAACGTGGACAGTCTTTTGAAGATGACTTAAGTCTCAAGGAAAAAAAAATAGTTTGGACTGACTAAGGAAGACAAACTGATTTCAAATACTTGGAGTAGCAGGACAAGATCAAAAAGTTAAAGCTAAGTGTAAATTGAGCAAACAGCTGCATTGATTTCTTCCCCCCCCTACGCACGCTTTTTTAAAAGAGGCACTGTAAGTTGGAATGTGGTGCTGGATCTCTGTAGGATCCCTCTAAGTTGATGGCAAAGTTCTCATAGATTTTTATTTTTCATTTTAAGTTAAAACTGTACAGTCTTTTGGAAAATTCTTATTTGCCTCCACTGAAACTTTTTTTTTCCAGTCAAAGATTTTGGTCACAAAAAAGTATTGGTTATATCAGGAACTGGATTTATAACACATTTTTGCTTAGGGAAAAAAAACAAGATGGATCTAGAGGACCCTCAGCAGTTGGGCATGTTTGTGGAAGGTGAATTGATGTCAGTGGGCATGGACACGTTCATCCACCGAATTGACTCTACGGAAGTGATCTACCAGCCTCGGCGGAAAAGGGCCAAACTCATAGGCAAATATCTGATGGGGGACCTGCTTGGAGAAGGGTCTTATGGCAAGGTCAAAGAGATGCTGGACTCTGAAACCCTCTGTAGGAGAGCTGTCAAAATCCTTAAGAAGAAGAAGCTGCGACGGATCCCCAATGGAGAAGCTAATGTTAAAAAGTAAGTGTTTGTGTGTACTTACAAATATTTGCTGAGGATTTCTTAACATGTTACATTTGCAAAGTAACATTTGTACCTGCAAATGTGAAATGTGAAGGAGAGAGAAAAAGCTGCTGCCAGAGAACTTTGTATGGATTTTCAGTGGGCCCTGGGAAATAGCTATTAGAGGTAGGGGTTGGGTGGAAGCAATTATTAGTTTGTGGTGGTTGGTTTCAGATTTGTTTGTTGTTCAGAAAGATTTCTGAGTGACGTTAAATATTAACATCTGTCAGTCAAATCTTGTGAGTCTCTAAAATGGAAGGAAAGATTATGAATAAGAAAGGGATGCCAGAAGACATTGACTAGCATTCCAAAAACAGTTAAATATTTAATTTATTTACTTTTGATTTTGATTCCACCTAATTTTTTATAAATAACTCAAGGTGGCAAATATATATAATACCCCCTCCTCCTCCCGTTTTCCCCACCACAACAACAACAACCCTGTGAGGTGGGTTGGGCTGAGAAAAAGTGACTGGTCTAAGATTACCCAGCCGGCTTTCACACCTACGGGACTAGAACTCACCATCCCCTGGTTTCTAGGCCAGTATCTGAACACCATACTGGCTCTACATGCCGTATCTCCCTTGGGTTGCATGCATGCAGTTCCCTAATGCTGCTGAAGTTCACATATGAGGTGAACTTGTTCCAAATTAAAATTTGAAAATATAAATGCTTTTTGGTTGCCATGTTTATCTCTTTTTAAAAAGGCAGCGTTTTACTTATTACAAATGTAGGCTAACTGTTTTGGACCAGAAGTCTTGTAGTTTGATCATGGAAGAGTGATTGCCAACAACTTTTTCCAGTTTTACTTTCCAGTGCTGTCTGTTTGATACATCTTGAATAAATAAATTCTAGCTTTTCCAGTGATAATCAGAAATAACACAAGTAAATGAGAGGACTTGAAAACGTGCGTTTGTTTATCATATCAAACCAGCGCAATTTTACATTGTTTTAAAATTACTGCTTTTTGTTGGACTTGATTTATTACGGTAGATTTATGACTGTCATGTTGAACTAACTCATAACTGTAAATAGTACAAATGAACCTACAAATACAATACATCCAATTCAAACATAAGGTTAATGGTATAAATCTCAGCTTTAGCCTGTGTACTAGGAAATGAAAATGGCATTTAATTTCGTTGTACGAGGTGCAATGACAATAACGTAAACTAAACTATAACTTCCCAGCAGAGTTTGGTTTTAAAGGTAGTCCTCAATTTATTACCACAGTTGAGCCCAAAATTTCTGTTGCTAAGTGAAACATTTGTTAGGTGAATTTTGCCCCATTTTACAACCTTCCTTGCCACCGTTAAGTGAATTTCCACTGCAGTTGTTAAGTTAGTAACACGGTTGCTAAGTGAACCTGGCTTCCCCATTCACTTTGCCTGTCAGAAGGTGCAATAGGGGATCACGTGACCTTGGGACACTGCAACCATCATAAATATGAATCGGTTGCCAAGCATCCAAATTTTGATCACACGGCTATGGGGATGCTGCAACAGTAGTGTGCAAAATGGTTATAAATCACTTTTTAAAATTGCCATAACTTTGAACGGTCGCTAAATGAATTGTTATAAATCGAGGACTACCTGTATACTGTCTTTCAAAAGGTTGCCAGCTGGGTCTCTCAGAGCAGGCCTGTTTACAATGTGGTGGCTACCATAGAATGTCCCTATCTCAAGATACCAGCCCTTTTAAATCTGTAGAAGATGGATGAATATCCCTATCCTGCCCTGGATAGGGCAGTTTGAAGTAGGCAATCCTTAAATGTGAAGTAAGCAAACAATAAAATATCCTTTAGACATCACTGGAAAACTATGGGAAGCCAGTGCTATGCCCAAAATACAAAATACCCTTGCGGTAGTACTACTCACCAGCGTGCATGCTGTAGTGATTTGCATTACTTACAGTTTCTGGATTTTCTTCAAGGGCAGCCTATGTAAATTGCACTGTCTTATCTTGTGATGATAAGAACACTGTTTACTTCCGCCAGATAGGTGCAATCTCTGCACGGGCCTGAGCTGGGTGAAGGGCTCTTTTCTAGGAATTGCTCTCAGTGACTCAAACAAATCTGTGGTGCTCACTTTAGCTGCATGGTTTACATTACTGAGTTATTCTTTGTAGCAATGGTGCCCAAGCAGTGGGTTGGATTCTCTCAGAGGTTCTTGTATTGGCATCCAGGAGTTAAACACACCGATTTGTAAAACTCTATATTCAGAAACATTTTGTGTCACACAGCTCACTCGAATTGCCCCAAAAAAATCAGGAGTCTGGTATCATCTTCCGGCTTGACAAATTTTATTAAAAGATATACGCTTTTTATGGTGAGCTTTAATACACTGATGCTTAGCCGCTCTTTATATCTGATGAAGCTGGCTGCAGCTCATGAAAGATAAAAGTTGCGAATTGGACACGGTGCTACCAGATTCCTGATTTTTTTTGCCATCATGGCTGCCCTACAATAACTGATTGGCCAGGTATTCCGAAAGCATAGTTTGCTATGCTTGGTGTATAAGTACCATACGTGTCTACCTGTCCTTTTGTGTTACACATCTGTAGCTATCTTGCAAGACCCTCTCTGCAGAAGTTGGCCTTCAGGACTTGAGTTTGGAGAGCAGCTGGTTTGATTTTAGTAGCCTCCAGTTGTAGCTTGACTATTTTTTTTTTAATTTGGGGGAGAGAGCTGGAACGAGGCATGCTCTGTTCTTCCTACCCTTGGGAAATAATGCAGCACCATGAGGGGGTCAGTTCAACCAGGAGCTTGTTGCAGAGAAGGCTGCCGCCACCACAGCTGCCACTGTTTTTGAGATTCAGAATCCCTGGTTTTTAATGGACAGCAACATAGCTGGAGAAGTACAAGGTAGTCCTCGACTTTCAGCAGTTCCCTTAGTGACCATTTGAAGTTACAATGGCCTAAAAAACCTGACTTACGACCGTTTTTCACACTTCCGACCTTTGCAACATTCCCATGTCCACAAGATCAAAATTCAGATGCTTGGCAACTGCACATATTTATCACAGTTGCCGTGTCTCAGTGTCATGTGATCCCGCTTTGCGACCTTCTGACAAAAGTCCATGGGGAAGCCGGATTCACTTCACAGCCGCATTATTAACTTAACTGCAGTGATTCACTTAACAACTGTGGCAAGAAAGGTTGTAGAGTGGGGCAAAACTCACGTAACCAGATGTCTCACTTAGCAACTCAATTGTGGTCGTAAGTCTAGGACTACCTGTATAGTGGCTTATCTAACAGAGAAGTGGGATTGTGAAATTTACCTGCAGTGAGAAGTAATAGAAAGTACCAGGACTGGAGAGAGAGATGGAAGAAAGCTTCAAGAGTTTGGCTTTACAAGAGGACACATGAGGCTCCCCACAGGCAGGGCCAATGATAATAAAATCTATATGGTGCCTGAGTCTCAGAAGGCTTCCCTGATTGACTTCTTGTAAAATCTAAAAGCTCAAGAATTCTCTCCTGCATTTGTCCACCTGCCCACAAATGACATTCAACTACAGGTAACCATTCGTTCACAGCCATTTATTCAGCGGCGACTGTTCAAAGTTACAACAGTGTTGAAAGAGGAAACTTGTGGCCAGTCCTCAACGTTGTGGCTGTTGCAGTGTCCCCGAGTTGATTTGGACACTTGACACCACCAGCGTGCAATAACAAACGGTGGCAGCGTCACACAGATGCGCAATCGCCTTTGGTGTCTTTTGTTGCTGACTTCTAAGGAGCGAAGGCAGCAAGGAAGCTGGCAGGAGGTTGCAAATGACAGTTACGTGACGTTGGGCTGAACAGCCAACCATCGCAACGGCCAGAACTGCCACTGCAAGTTGGCACGGTCCCGTGGCGTTGCGTTTTATGACTGCGTCATTTGGTGATGGGATTCTCAGTCCCAATTGCCATCATTAAATGAATGCTGCTGTTTCTATCACACTTGCCTGCAACTCTTAGCGTTTTCTCATATTCCTGAGCGAAGGAAGCTCGTTTGTGCCAATCTTGAAGAGACACTAATCTATCCAGGACTTTAGGTGTCTGAGCAAGGTGCCCTTTGCAAACGATACTCACAGCCTCCCTTTACACAGTCTGATAAACCTCACCGATCTTTCATTGGTTCAAAGCAAGACAGCAAGTTGACCGGTGGTCTGCTGCAAGCTCTGGGTTTTATGACTGCAGCTTGCTGCTATTGCTGCTTCTCTCTTCCTGCCTGATGAAAAAAGAAACCTCATCTGCTGTAACTCTTTTGTGAGGATCATCATACACGGAAGCTTAACGCTTGGGGTGCATTATGCTTGCTCTGCAGAGGTTTGATAGGGCGATAGATAATCTTGAGTTAGGAACAGAATCCCACAAATTCATGCTTTCCCGATTGAAAGTTCTAGAGGCAAAAGACATGCCATTGCTTAGCTGGCTCATTGGGGAGATTGCAGAAGACCTTACGGTCCGTCCTTAATTTCCAGATCTTCCTTCCAGCACGATAATCTGCAATATGAACTTCCAAGTAGAGAGATCTTGAAGATACACTAATCTATCTGGGATAACTTTGCCCTATAGCAGTGTTTCTCAACCGTGGCAGCTTGAAGATGTTGTAGACATCTTGCTGGCTGGGAAATCCAGGGAGTTGAAGTCCACACATCTTCAAGTTGCCACGGTCGAGGAACACTACCCTATAGGACATCATAAAGAAACATATAAGTACGTGAATAAAAGCGTGGATAAAAAAAAGAACAGGTTAAAACTTAACCAAGTAAAAATAAAATCCCAGAAATCCCAGTCAGCCTGGCTAGAGGAAATCTGAGTATAGTTTTCCAAAACAAGTTGGTGAAGTCTGATCTGTATAGCTGCCCAAAACATGTTGCTTTTGACTGTGACTAGGCTCTTTTATTCCTTACCAACATTAAGTGTGGTCAAATGCAGCCTTTTCCCTGTCACACAGCTTTCCTGTTGTCCCCCAGCAAGAAAGTGGATGCTAGTATTTTTTTTAATATTTTTTTTTTCAAACCTTATAACATGTTTTCCTAAATTATCCAAGCAATCTGCTAGGATGCTCTTCAAGCATAATGGAACTGTTTGTACTTTGGGCTTGGGACACTCTGGCGCTTGCTCCTGTTATCAGGAGACTAAAATAATACTGCAAGTTTGGGCCTTGTTAGAAAACTGCAGGGACTTGTCTGGACAGTCTCTGAAAATTAGACATGATTGAATGGGAAGGAAAAAAAAATGCAGCTCAGCACAGAATCGCCTTGAACCACGATATGGGCAGCAAATAAATTTGATGATGATGATGATAATAAAGTAATAGAAAATGAAAAAGTTAGAGTGCTCTGTGACTTTACATTTTCAAGCAGGCAGGCACCTGTCACATAACCCACCCACCCCAGACTTGACAATTATCAATAAGAAAGACAAAAAAAGTCTGGATAGTGGACAAGCACTGGAGAGACAACAGAATAGAAGAGAAAGAACTGGAGAAGATAACAAAATATAATGCCCTACAAATAGAAATAGGACAACTATGATTAAAAAAAAAGCGCAAATGTCTCAATAGTAATAGGTACTTTGAGTGCAATCCCAAAACAACTGGGATACCACTTGAATCAGAATGGGACAACTCACCATGGGACAATTTAACAATTCTGTTTCATTATTTAAAATAAAATAAAGAAAATGTTTTAATTTTTGCCATTCACATTTCATTCTGTCCCTCTTTTTGCACACTTCCTTTAATGATCCTATTCCACCTTTTCTTTGATATGAGTGTAACTCTTGTCCTGCAGTGAGTTGTCCTGTGGTGAGTTGGCCATGGTCAATTGCCATAGATTCCTCTTGAACACCTTCGGCATTGACCAAGTCACCAGTTGATTGCAAAAGGCATCTTGACTTGGAACAGTTACACCCTTCAACAATTCCTCTTATCAGATCAGCATCTGCCTATCGCGGGTCATTGGGAAGGACCGATAGGTGGATTAAAATGTCAAATCCAGTCTGAACATCTGGCTGACTGAGACGAGCCATTAAAAAAATAATAAAATGGGCACAGATCAGCAAACTGCAGTTCCTGTTGGAGGGAGGAAATTTTCCTATCTGTATCATGTTGATTATACTGAGCAAAGGCTGATGACCTTCAGACGGGCGTATACAGACAGATACCAAGAATGTTGGCTCTTTCCTGTGTTTGTGTGGTGGATAGGTGAGGAGGGTATGAACCCTGTTATCTTCTTTAACCTGGATAACTCAGAGATATGCAATCACCGTAATTGGTAATGGGCAGGGATGTGCAAAACTTTTCTCTTTTTTTTTTTTTCTCCATACAGGTAGTCTTCAACTTACAACTACAATTGCGCCCAAAATTTCTGTTGCCAAGTGAGAACGTTGTTAACTGAACGTTGTCCCACTTTATGACCTTTCTTGACACAATTGTTAAGTGAATCAGTGCAGTTGTGAAGTTAGCAACATGGTTGTTAAGCGAATCTGACTTCCCCGTTGACTGTGCTTGTCAGAAGGTCACAAAAGGGGTTCACGTGATCCGGAGACACTGCAACCTTCATCAGTATGAGTCAGTTGCCAAGTGTCCGGATTTTGATCACGTGACCATGGGGATGCTACAGTGGTTGTGTGAAAAACTGTCATTTTTTTCCCAGTGCCGTCGTAACTTTGAACAGTCACTAAAACAAAGCTTGTATACGAGTAAAGGATGCTTGTGTTCACACGCAAAGCTCCCCTTGCGCGATCAGGCACTTGTGCTTATGCAGGAAACTCGATGTGAATGGAGCTTCGTGCGTGAGCACCTCCCCATTCGCATAAGTGAAGTTTCATGTGTGTGCACTTGACCATTTCTCCCACTATCCAGGAGCATCACCTAATAATGACACATGAAACTACTTCTCCAACAAGTCAATGGTTTTCAAACGCATTTACACATTTGCTGGATATCCTATCTACTTTCTGCTGCTTTCAAAAATGTGAGATAAATGATTGTCCAGTAGAATATGCTAATCTTTCCTGCTTTTTTTTTCTTCTTTTTTTTTGTTATGGTGTGTGGCTTCGTTGCTTTAGTTTTATGCAGGCCTGAACAAAACAGTCTGTTTCCATTTGGAAACAAACCTTATGGCAAATAAAGGAAAAGATTATAGGGAACTCTTGGGTAGCCATCAAATAGTTCTAGAACAGCAGTTCTAAATTTGAACAGAGCTGAGGGAAGATCTGTAACTAAGGAGCGAGTGCTGAATATTCTACCATAAGCCAGTGTTTCTCAACCGTGGCAACCTGAAGAAATGCGGACCTTAACGTCCAGAATTCCCCAGCAAGCTGTGAAGTCCAGTCCACATACCCACATATCTTCAAGTTTGTCAAGGTTGAGAAACGTTGTTCTAGGTGTTTCTTTGCCCATCATTCTGGGATTCCCCTTCCTTTCCATTTTCCATTTCATTTAAACATTTTGCCAAATTAAATCCAATGCATTTTTTCCTCTTATTTACCAGCATTTAGTTTTGGTGAACACTTCTGGATTGGTTTTGATTCTGTAAGGAGAATAGCCACAAGATTAAATTCGGGGCTTGCTTCTTTATGGAGAGAGAGTCTTTTTGCTTCCAAAATCAAGAATCTAGTTAGAGCATTCAGCTCAGTTTCCTCAAAGGGAAGGCTATTGTTTCGAACTCCTTTTCCTTTTTTAACTGACTGAGGATAGTTACAGAATTTAAAACATTTGCTGAATTTTGCCTCTTCATTTAGATGTGGCCTTAATTTGTATAAGTATTGTTAAGTGGAATTCTGTTTCTGGATAAAATACATGTAATAGAAATAAAACAATAGGATTTTACCTTCAGTTAGCTGTGTAGGTGCTTCTGACACAAAGACAGACAGACTTCATGAAATACTAGCTGGATGTGTCTGGTACCATACACTATGTTTCTCTTCTGAAATTTCCGTTTCCTGGCATAAAGAATGCTTTGTGTTCTATAGCATAATGGCTTGGGGGGTTGATTTTTCTTTTATTTTATCCTGCATTTATTACAGGTCAGCCTACGACCACAATGAAGCCCAAAATTTCTGTTGCTAAGTGAAACTTTTGTTAAGTGAATTTTGCCCCATTTTACCACCTTTTTTTTTGCTATACTTGTTAAGCGGATCACAGCAGTTGTTAAGTTAGTAACATGGCTGTTCAGTGAATTTGGCTTCCCCACTGATTCTGCTTGTCAGAAGGTCACAAAAGGTGATCACATGACCCCGGGACACTGCAGCCGTCATAAATATGAGTCCGTTGCCAAGGGTCTGAATTTTGATCACTGGAGTATAGAGATGCTACGATAGATTGGAAGTGTAAAAAACTTGCAATCTTTTTTTACCATGCCGTTGTACCTTTGAATAGTCACTCAATGAACAGTTGTAAGTCAAGGACTACCTATACTTTATAATTTAAGGTGGTGAACATACCTAATACTCCTTTCTCCTCCTATTTTCTCTACCAAAAATAATCCTGTGCGGTGGGTTGGGCTGAGAGAGAATAACCAGCCCCCAAAGTCATCCAGCCAGTTGTTTGTGCCTAAGGCAGAATTAGAACTCACCGTCTCCTAGTGATTGCCCAAAGTCACCCATCCAGTTTTCATGCCTAAAGCAGAACTAGAACTCACAGTCGCCTGGTTTCTAGCCTGGTGTTCCAGAGGAGGGTCGTTTGTATATTTGCTTTTAGGTGCAAGGGAACCAACAGCCAATTTGGGGTTTAGCACATGGGCATATTTAATTCAGCCTTAGATGGGAGGGCAGTATCCTTGAAGTGCAGACTTAAGTGATATGGGATTGGTGCATCCACTCTGGTGAGGATGTCATCGTTACTGGGCGCTTGCGGTTTTTGCCCAGTTACAATAAATGCTTTCTTAATCATCTTTAGTTATATTTCCTCCTCCACCCCAGACCTAGACAACAAGTAGTGGTCAGATCAAGATATTGTTGCTGGGGTTTTTTTTTTCATTCTTTTGTCAGTTTAACGTTGGGCCCTGAAATGTGGCTTTCAGAACATTTTGAACAAACATTGCTGAATCTACAGCAGTAAGAAAGGGAAGGAATGTTCAGAAAACCTGTTCTCAGTTCCTTTGCTGTCTCAGTATGATTCAGTGGGTGGATCACTTATCCTGAAAAATCACTGACTAATAGCAATGGCACTTAAACTTATATACCACTTCATAGTGCTTTACAGTGGCATCTAAGCAGTTTACAGAGTTAGCATATTGCCCCCAGTAATCTGAGTCCTATTTTATTGACCTTGGAAGGATGGGAGGCTGAGTCAACCTTGAGCCGGTCAGAATCAAACTCCTGGCAGTGGGCAGAGTTTGCCTGCAATACTGCATTCTAACCACTGCGCCACCACAGCTCTTCTAATAACATAGAATGGCACGCCCTGAGGCCCCTGAAAGCCGAACTAGTTACATGTTGATCTCTAAAGTATGATGAACGAAGGCCGTTTAGGATTTAATAGTCTTAAGACAGTGATTATTGGTTTCTTTAAGTCTTTATAATCTCCAGGAGGATTTCCACCAATTAGTTTATATTAAAATAATGCATGGAAAGTAAACTAGGCTTTGGGGTTGAGCTTGACCCTTGATGACATCACTGATACATATATATAGTTGTTATTTTTATCTATTTACCTGCTGTATCTTTTTTTTTTCTGCCTGGAGTTAAAAGTACTCAAGACACTTCCTGTTCCATTTCTCTGACAACAACAACAATCCTGAGTTGTGAGAGAAAATGACTGGTTCAGTGTCATCCAGTAAGTGCATGATTTAGAATACTTCAACTTGGATATCCTTAGTCCTAGTCCACTATCTTTATCTCTAAACCAGAGGTTTCCAACCGTGGCAACTGAAAGACCTGTGGACTTCAACTCCCAGAATTCCGCAGCCAGCTATGCTACGTGAAAAGCAAAAGTGTGAAAACAGTCATAGGCCACTGTTTTTTCAGTGCCGTCGTCACTTCAAATGGTCAGTAAGTGTTGTGAGCCGAGGACTACCTGCACCTGCAGGTTGCCAAGTGCCCGAATTTTGATCACGTAATCGTGAGGAAGCTGCCCTGGTTATAAGCGCGAGGACCAGTTGTAAGCCTTTTTTTTTTTCCAGTGGCTTTGTAACTTCAACAGTCGCTAAACGAATGTAGGTTGAGCGCTACTTGTAGCTTGATGTCTGTGGAGATCCTCAGCTATCCAGGTCACGGTTGTCCCAAAGGTGCTTTTTTTTCAAGAGGCAACTAGACGTTCTGTTTTCCCTTGAAGGCGTTTCGCTTCTCATCCAAGAAGCTTCTTCAGTCCTGAAGAGCCGAAACGCCTTCAAAGAAAAGCCAGAAAGTCCAGTTGCCTTTTGAAAAAGCACCTTTGGTTGCTTTGTAGCTTGCTTTCTAGCTTTCACTTTGGGTCTGGCAGGGAAGAGAGAAGCAATAGGCCTATCCAGAACACATTAGCGATGGCAGTTGTCATGTCGTGCATCAGGCCAAGATTTGGGGGGTAATACCGGCCATGAAACTCTGGAGGTCTTGAAATTCTTCCAGTGGGATCAAAACAGACCGTTTGAAACAAGCGTGTTCACCATCCAAACATTTTGCACATCCCCAGTTCATTACAGTGACATCACGTACACGGAGCGCGGGCATCTCCTTAAATAATTGTAGGCCGTCTGTTCAGGCTTTAATTTCATAGGTTTTGCCAAAAGAAATGAAGTGTGTATGTTACAGTCTTGACTTTAAAATAAATAAATAAATAAGATAAAAGTACAGTTTGGGGGAGGGGGGGGAATACCTATTTTTGTTTCTGCTCAGCAAATTATTTTGCATTGGACTTTTTGGCCCTCCCTAAGAAGCTGATCATTTTGGCAAATTAATGGGGTGGTTGATCAGTTCAGTATATTTATTTATGCTGAAGTGGAAGGCATAGTTTCCCGGAGGGCGGAGGAGGAAGTATTGGGAAGAGCCCAATTTAAGTGTCTTGCTGATATGCTAAGTTTAGAGCATTGCATCTGTTGTTTCCCATCTTACTCCAGCCTCATTCCACTTCACTGAACAGCCGTTCCAGTTTTCTCTGTTCTTTGGATTACAGGTAGTTCTCGAGTTACGACCACAATTGAGCCCAAAATTTATGTTGCTAAGTGAGACATTTGCTGAGCGAGTTTGCCCCATTTTAGGATGTTTCTTGCCACAGTTGTTCAGTGAATTGTTGCATGTGTTAAGTTAGGGACATGGTTATGAAGTGAATCTGGCTTCTCCATTCACTTTGCTTGTCAGGAGGTCGCAAAAGGGGATCACGTGATAAATATGAACCAATCGCCAAGCATCTGAATTTTGGATCATGTGACCATGGGGATGCTGCAATGGTCGTAAGTGTGAAAAATGGTCATAAGTCACTTCAGTGCCGTTGTAACTTTGAACGGTCCCTAAATGAACTGTTATAAGTCGAAGACTACCTGTTCTTCCTGCATGTCTGTGAATTTTGAATTTTTTCTAGCATGGCACCTTTACTCTTTTGGAGCAGATTTTGCAACTCAGTACAAGAATAATTTAAAAAAACAACCCTCTACCTTTTTCTCCCCTTTCCCCTACCCGCCTCTATTCCGGTAGGTATTTGCCAGACTCGGAGTTAAAACAAGCTCACAGATCAGTTGGGGGGGGGGAGAATGTGCTTATTTCTAGCAATTATGAAATGTGGTGGTTTGTGTACACATTCCATGTTTGCTCTCTTTCAGTAGGCAAAGTTTGAATTGCATAAAAATATATGAGCCTCTGCATCTCCCTGCTGCAATTGGTTTTTTGGACACTGAGAAATTCCTGGTGGAAACAGTCTTTGAAAGGCGAACCTTCCCATTCCCGGACCTTGTTACCTCCTCAAATCATAGAATCGTAGGGCTGGAAGGGACCTTGGAGATCTTCTAGTCCAACCGCCTGCCAAACACCTCCTCATACTATCTTAAAATGTTTGGCCAATGTTTTCTTGAAAACTCCCAGCGATGAAGCACCCACAACTCCAGGAGGCAAAGCTGTTCCATTGATAATTGTCCAATTCCGTGCATTCCCTTTAGTGCAACACCCCCCCACCCCCCCCGTATTGCTAGTCAGGAAGCACTAGAAATGTGTGGTTATTGTTTATTTCTGCCCTCCTGGATTGACTTCTTAAAGGTATCTATCGTTTTTTTTTTCAACCATAGCAACTTTAAGATGTGTGGGCTTTGACTCTCAGAATTCTGGGAGTTGAAGTCCACACCTCTTAAAATTGCTAAGATTGAGAAACCACTGGTATATACATTTTAAATCACCCCAGAAGGTTCCGGGAATTCACAGTATAATAAAGCATGGGTGTCCAAACTTTGGCCTTGCCTGGCTCTAATTGAGTCCTGGCTGCTTATATATAATAGTTAATGCACATCAATAACAAGCTTCCTTTATTTTATACAACCTTGTGGGACCACATTAGGTTTCCAGGGCCGCCCATTGACCACAGGTTGGACACACCTGGTATAAAGCATAAAAACTCTTTGAATAGGATCCCCAAGCAAAGTTTGGCTTCTGATCCTTTCATCAACCGATCCATGAAGGGGCTTTTGGCAGCATTGTGAAAAGATGCTTGCTCTTGCCGCCTTCGGGGGATATTTTTCAAATTCTCAGTCTCGGATTCCTGGATGGTCCCTCACCTTAACTACTAATCCAAACTGACCTAGCTTGACTTCAAAGATGAGTCTAGGTCAGAGGTTCCCACAACCCCCAGGATGCAGGCCATTCAGAAGTGGGCCGTGGAAGCAGTGGGCAAGTGCAGGTCCACTCCCACGGAACCATCCCCTCTCCCTCCCCTCCAGCGAACCCATCAAGCCGGAAAGGTTGGAGACCACCGGTCTAGGTCCTCGCGTTTCATGCTGAAGTGTCGACGTAACTCGAAGCATCAGATAATACAAGCATGTAAATCTGGTGAATACCGCTTACTTTCTGAAGATTCGTTTGTATCCGTAGCCCTCTACTTACGACCATCACCGAGCCCCAGGTTTCCCTGGCTATGTAAAACAGCTGTTAAGTGAGTTTTTGTCTCATTTTACGATCTGTCTTGCCGCCGTTGCTAAGTGAATCACCGCAGTAGTTAAGCTAGGGAGGTGGCTGTTAAGTGAAAGTGGTTTCCCCCACTGACTTTGCCTGTCAAAAGGTCGCCAGAGGGGATCACATGACCTCCTGGACAAAGCGACCCTCCTAAATACACGCCGGCTGCCAAGCGGCTGAATTTGGATCACATGACCGCGAGGATGCTGCAACGGTCGTAAGTGGGGGAAAACGGTCATAAGTTCCTTTTTTCAGTGCTGTTGTAACTCCAGACAGTCACTAAATGAATGGTCGTAAGTCAAGGACCCCTGTATGAAGACCGGTTACTTTTGGGTATATCAGCCAACCTTTTTAGCCAATTAGTCTTTGCAGCTCAGCATCTTTCAACATTTTCACATTGGACTCGGCCCACCTTCCGTGAATTAATGGGTGTGTCAGCGTGCCATCCAAGTTCCAATAACACATTCAGCACTCAGACACAATTAGATCCCAGGAGGAATTTATTAAAGAAACCATGTTAGCACATCTGGGAAAAACCTGAATCTGAAGGCCCAGGTTTTTCCCCACCCAAAAGAAATCAAAAGATCCACCTCCAAACCATCATCAAAGATCACATTCCCCAATCCTCTTCCAAAGACAACTCCCTCCTCTTCTCGTCACTCCTCCTCCAGGTGCTGGTCAGGATGGCCTTGACACATTTGAAAAGAATTTTGTTTTGACTACTAACCCCTCTTAAGTGTATGAGAAAGAACCCCCTCCCTGATTCCCATGTGCTATTATGTGGCAGCCGCAGAGGCCTCGCAATTATGGCTTCCAAGGCTGACAAAATGGTTGTCAGTCGAGGACAACCTGTAAAAGTAGCTTAGACTGGGAGGTTTCTGTGTCTTCTTCTCGTGCTCTTTCTATTCTTGTTATCAAGGAGGACCTATGGATTGCTTTGGAGGGGGCTATCAAATTTCTTTATCAATGTGGGATGCAGCTTGTTCACTCTTATAAAATAAGCTCTCTTATTTCAGTTCTACATAGCCTGTGATATTTAGCAAGCACCTTTTTAATTACTCTCCTGTCTTCGACCACAATGCATTCGTTTTGGAAATTACTTCTTAAACAATAATCAGCTCCTGGATACCTACATACCTCCTGTAATTCTTCTTAATGAAACCTCTGCCCTTTCTTTGTTTTGTAGGGTCACTACAACAGGCGTATACGCTGACAAATCCATGTTTACAACAGAGAGAAGGGAACTCAGCAGTTACTCTATTCACCCCCACCTGAGTGTGTCCCAATAGAATGGCGACAAGAACAGCGTTCGTGTATTAGCAAGAATGAATTTCTACCTCCTGATATTAATAAACTTTAAAGTATGCTAACCTGTCATTTTAATATGCAGAGGCAAATAAAGTCTCCCTGAAAATAAAAAATGGATCTTTGAGGCCAAAATAAATGAGTTCCTGTAGCGCTTAAATATATGACAAAGCCTGGAGCCGAACCAGCTTCATGTTACTGAAGTAAATAAAAGGAAGAAAGAATTGTGGCTCTGTTATGCAGTAACATCTTCTGTTGCTCATAAAAGTAGTAAGTAGGATTTATAGGTGCAATAATCCATACGCTTCTGGAATATTTTTTAAAAGTTGGGTTTTACATATATATTTACATCTATAGCTACATCAATATCCATCTATCTATATATAGCTGCCTGGTTCTTTTTGGCTAACAAAGCAAAATACTGCAAACATATATTTGCTGGTATATGAAGGCTCAGCTAAGTAGATTTATCATAAAACTATGAAGCCATTAAGAAGGTTTGAAGTAGCTGCTGTGAATCAGAGACACACTTTATTTAGGACAATAGGACTCAATTTTCTTCCAGCTTTCTCCTGCTTCCTCTACATAAAAGACTAGAAGCTAATCTTCTTTGCATAGGAGATAGTTTCTAACTCTTACTTGTTTTGGTAAGTGCCAGTTCTACTGTACAGTTGTTTATTTTTGGCTTTGTATTATCTTTCCTGCAGTGATTTGAACATGTAGATAGAAATAGTCACAGTAGCTTTCCACAAAAAACCACAGCAGTTTTCTACAATAAAACTTTCTACAATAAACCAACTCTTTTAAATTCTGAATGAATGAAAACTCATAATGTGTAATCTGAACACTGGACAATTCCTTGTAAAATTATCTGATCCATACCTGATATTTTAATACTTTTCCTGTCCACGGTGCAGAATTCCTTGCATAAATTGCCCAAACCTTTAATTGTTTATAAGCTTGAAATAGTTCTCATTTTGTCATTTTCAATACAAACCAGGGTTCCTATTTGAGCCATTATTTGAGTTACAAATCAAATACCAAATCATAGTTTAAAAGAAAAGCCTGGTTACCTTTCAGACAAGGGCAAGATTCAAACATCATGCTAAGGAATTCCACTCATGTTTTACTCTAATAGTCAGCCTCAAACTCCTTCCCTCACTGCAAGTCAGAAAGAATGCTGTTCTGTCAATTTTCCTGAACCTGTCAACTATTCTTCTGAACCTTCATTCTTCCTGAACCTGTCAACCATTATGTTGCGTTTTGATGTGTGAACTATTTGAGACACTGAACTTCTTTCTCTGGTGATTCTCAACCAAAAACAAAGGTAGAATAAAAAGCAAGTGAGCAAATAAATATGCTAGTATTTCCAGAGTCAACTCCATTTGGTTAATCCACCACTGAGTCCTGAAAAAAAATCTGTCCTGTTGTTGTTCAACGTCTACACAAAGATCCTGGGTGATGGTACCGAGAACTTTAGAGTCAGGTGATGGTAGTACTTCGATGAGATTCTTTTTTGTTTTTCGCCATCAGAGCCAGGGAGACGGTACGGGCATTAGAACAGTATCTGGATGCTATAATAGGCTGAATAAGAATTAACAAGAATCCCAAACGATGGAGGCATGATGAATTGAAGGCTTTGGGTCCAGGAACTGGGGACGTCTGACTCTCGCTGCTATTGTGCTCCTATGAATGAGCAGGTATATAGTCTTCTGTACAGGATTTACCTGTGTGGTATAAGTCCAAAGAGACATCAATGTCTCTGAACTGCATTCAACTTACTGTGTCTGATCTGGGGCTGTAACCCCGCCTACTGTAGTTAAGAATGGCCTTGCCAGTTGTTCAGAAAATCATAGAAATTGTGGTAACCTCCCATTTGGAATACAACACATTTACATGGTTTTGTATTTGAAGATGGCTTAAAAGCTACAGCTATAGGATGTGATAGTGAAACTGTTATCCAGAATATCCTCCAAAAACTAAGCAACATTAGTTCTACAAGAACTGCATTTCTGTCTGTAAGAGTGGTGAAACAGCAACCTTTTGTTAAAGGTACTTAAAACATGTAATCCTCCAGCAAAACTTTCATAAACATTACATTCATCATCATGCATAAGTAAATCCACCATATCCAAATTACGTGAGACTCCTTTTTGTCATCTAGTATCCTGAATGAATTGTATTATTTAATAAATTTGTATGCCGCCCACCTCACTATCAAGCAACTATGGGCCGCTAACAGTGCCATCCAATCCCCCAAAATGTAGTACTGAAAAAAAATCAAATGCCTGGGGTTGAAGATTGCCTGCATGAATTTGCTTCTTCCATCAGCATGTGAGAGACACTTGTAGAATAGATGACTAAGTTGAACTCTCATCTCAAAATTATTCGTCCAAGACATTCCCTCCTACAGTCTGTATCTTAACCCAATTAAGACAAAGTTCAAAGTTTCAAATGAAATGAAATTGGAGGGCGGGGTCCCCTTTATTTCCTTGATCCCGTACAAAAATTCCTTATCTTCTTTTAAAAATTTTTAAAGGTCTTCTTGACAACAGGATGCAACCTGACATGTACGACAAAGCAACCGAAAAGCTAAAATCTTTCCCTTTGCTGTTATCAGTTAACATCAGTAGACTCACTAAGATCAATTTTAATCTCCTAGCTATTCCTATTTCAAAACCTGAAATGCCTTCAAGACAATCTACACTAAACTCCTTGCCCTTTTAATAACTCCTTCAGACCTGACATCACATAAGCAATAAAACACCAGCTTTAAGAAAATATTATTTTTGTCGGTTCAAGATCACTGCCAAAGCAGCTCAGCACGCAAAAGGTACCAGGCGTAGCATTGCAGAGAACCTTTTCAACTCTCCAACTACAAAGTAAAGCAAACGAAGAGCTGGAGAAGGGGGTAAATTTGAACAAAATCGTTTGGTGGCTCCCTTCTGTCCCCAAATGCTTTGGGTTCCTCCTAATGGATTGACCCTACATATGTTTAAAACACACAATGTCTTGTGGAGAGGCAGGACAAGACAAGGCAACAATATCCAAAAGAAAAATGTCCAATAAAAAATAAATCTAGCTATATATATAGATGGCCTTGTTAACTCACTCCTCCGTGGAAGGAAGAAAATCACCATAGATGAGAGTTACTATGATTCCTGTTACAATATATTCAGGAACATATGGAAATTAATGAAGTAACAGATCCATACCTCATTAAAGAACCTCTAGCCCACGCATATAATCTTTTCTGTTTCTACTGCAATAGTTCACATGCGTCTCTAAGTAATACTGTTCTGTATGTAACTGTAAATAACTCTGGGAAATAAGGAGGAAGGAGACAACAAGCAACAGAGGGGATGAATAAAAGTGATGTAAAAAGTATGTGCGAACACTTGAGGTTTTCTACACATTTAAATAAACTATTATAAAAATGCAAAGGAAGTCCAATAGTTAGGTCAAAGCTTACAGCCATGAGTTACAGTTCACAGTCAGTTGATGTACCAAATGCAAATGTTTGGAGAAAGGGGTGATTGGGGGCCAGGTTGC
>JANHFL010009419.1:13916-28242 GCA_032468155.1 Oxyrhabdium leporinum | reverse complement strand
CAAAATGCATACCCAGTGCCCATAGTCCAACATCTGCTGCACTCTCTGGGTGAGGGTAAGGTCTTCGCTAAACTGGACCTTGGCCAAGCCTACCAACAGCTACCAGTTGACAATGCCACAGCTGAGGCTCAGATGATTGTAACACATAGAGGAGCTTTTAGATGGGGTGAGCGTGGCACTTTTCCAGAGCCTGATGCAGCATCTCTTGCAAGGCATCCCAGGTGTTGTCTCCCATTTTGATGATGTCTTAGTGTCAGCAGCCAACAATGCCAAACTCCTTGACCATCTGTGAACAGTACTCACCCATTTCCAGGAGATTGGCCTCAAAATTAAAAAAGAAAAGTGAAAGATTGCTGGTCCACAGGTAGAGTTCCTCAGCTACCTTATCAATGCCTCTGGGTTACACCCTACACAGGCAAAGGTCCAAGCCATCCAGGAAGCTCCCATGCCCAAAAACAAGACCAAACTCCATGTGTTCTTGGGACTCCTAAATTTCTACAGCGTCTTCTTGCCACACAAAGCTTCCATAGCTGAGTCTCTCCATTGCTCGCTCAACAAGATGGGGGTCTTGGTCCTGGGAGCGAAAAGAAGCTGCTGCCTTCTCTGCTGTCAAGGAACTACTATCTTCAAACAGCATCCTGGTACAGTACAATGAGAATCTTCCCTTGGTTCTCACCTGCGATGCCTCTCCATTCAGCATCGGCACCATTTTAAGCCACCAATTCCCAAATGGAAGAGAGACCCTGATTGCTTTCTTCTCATGGATCTTGTCATCGGCTGAATGAAACTACAGCCAGCTGGACAAGGAAGCTTTGGCTGCAGTCGCAGAAGTCAAATGCTTCCATGAATACCTCTACGGCAAACCATTTGACCTTGTGACCAATCACAAGCTGCTACTAGGCCTGCTCACTGGAGACCGCCAAACACCAAAAGTTTTGTCCCCTCGCAAGATGTGCTGGACTATGTTCCTAGCTGCATACTGCTACCACCTCCTACATCGACCAGGTAAGACACTGAGCCACACCGACGCCCTCAGCCAATGCCTACTCCCAACTGTTGTGGAGGATACGGCCCCAGCATCATCTGTTTTGTTATAACAGTTATTAACTGTTTATTAATTGAAGACCTGCTGTCCAGCCCCATTACAGCATCGGAGATCGCTGCACACTCTGCCAAAGACCATGTTATTGCCCAAGTGCTCAACTGGGTGTGGAGGGGGTGGCCGAAGGGGCCAGTCAGCACAGAGTCCCTTCCCTTCCACAGCAACATGAACTATCCGTTCAATGGGGCTACCTACTCTGGGGGAGTTATGTGGTGGTATCACAAAGGCTGCGGCGGCCAGTTTTGGAAGCTGTTCATGTAGGTCACCCAGGCATTGTGCAGGTGAAGGCACTCACCTGCAGTTATGTCTGGTGGACCAACTTAGACAAGGCAATCACTGATTGGGTCCCATCTTGTCAGCCGTGCCAAGAGTCAAGGCCAACCCCCCATCCACTCCAGCACGTGAGTGGGAAGCACCCAAGACACCCTGGTTGAGGGTGCATATTGACTTTGCGGGGCCTTTCTATGGACAGACTTTTAGAGTGGTTATGGATGCCTATTCAAAATGGCTTGAGTACTCATGACGTTGACCACTTCAGACACCATGATCAAGGCCCTTAAAAGGCTGTTTACAACCCATCGACTGCCAGATGTCCTCATTTTGGACAACAGGCCACAGCTCACATCAAGCCACTTTGAGCTGTTCCTGGTGGGTTACGGCATTCGTCATGCCCTGATTGCACCATTCCATCCTGCAAGCAACAGGTAGGCTGAACAGATGGTCTGATCATTAAAGGAAGCACTGGCAAGGATGGGCCCAGGGCACTGGCAAACATGAATAGCCGAGTATCTCCTGGTCCAGCACATCACACTAATCTCCACCATCAACAGGAGTCCAGCCGAACTCCTAATGGGTCACCACCTGCAGACCGACTTGGACCGGCTGCACCTGGACTACTCCTCAGAGGTTCCTGGAGACTTGACCAGCCAGCTCCAGTCATTCTCACCAGGCGACCTTGTCTACAACCACAACTATGCCAGGGGCCCTTCCTGGATTCCTGCACGGGTAGTGTACATTACTGGGCTAGTACATTACATAGAGTGGTGCTTGAAGATGGCAGGTTCTGGCACCGCCACTTCGACCAACTGCACATCTGCCTTAGAACCTCCATCTGCCACCAGACAGTATGAACTCCACCAGAGACAACCCGGGCTAAGGACACGCCAACTCAGCCACCAACAACAACAGTACCGACAAGGGACTGTGGTGAGGCACAGATGCCTACTGACTCGGTTCCCTTTGTGTTAGAAGTACCAGTGACTGAGCCCTTTCTGCTGCCACAAGCTGCACCTGAAGCAGCATCAGCCACTCTGCCTAGTCAAGGCTCCGGAGCTACTGGTCTTGAGACAGAACCTTGTAGATCGGGACGGACACATCGCCACCCTGCCTACCTAAAAGACTACATATGTTAAATTGTTGTTTTGATCACCATAATGCTCCATTTGGTGGGGAGGGGTGTTATGTATTGTATATAGTGCATAGTTGTCAGTTGGTTCTCATTCTGGTCCTCTGTTAGAGTGGGAAAATACTCTCTCCTAATTGGTTGTTTGGCTGATCAGTTTCGTAAAAAAGGTGCTGTGAGCCTGGGAGTGCTGCTGCCTCACAGGCAGCATTGAATAAAGAACTGTTAGAATGAACTCTGACCTCACCTCCATTCTTCTCCCAGAACATAACAAATACCTTAACCCATGAGCTTTAACTGATGCCAGACTTATTTATGTAAAAAAACTCTCAAAGTTTAATGCTGAAAAGCTGGAGGCCAGGCCAGCCTTTATTTTCTTTTCTCCCAGGAATAAGACACCAGATGATAGTTTCTTATGCTCTCTATGAACTACTCCAATTCTATCTGCATGAAGTTTCCTTTGAGGCCACTCAGAAATTGCAATTGTTGCAAAATGCAGTGGTATAGATGCTAGTAGGCGAGACCTACTGCGGCCATAAAACACCATTACAATGGTTTTCAAGATGATTCTGAGAACAATTCACAGTGTAATTTGCACCTTATGGACCTTCCCATCCGGCACATTCACCACTGGTGGAGAGTGTACGGTAATGTAATGTAAGGTGAAATAAGTAATAGCTTTTCTACTTTTCTATCGGGGCTCCCAATTTATAGAACAGCCTCCCCTGTGGTTCAAGTTGTACCTACCTTGGCATCATTTACAGTGGCCTTGAAGACAGTTATTTCTCAGGACATTGATGCCTAATAATTATGAATATTATATGGTACCATGATTTTATGTTGCATTTATTATTCTTTTATTGAATTAATTTTAATATGAGAGTAAACCACCAATATATTGGCAATATATGCAATAAATAAATAAACAATAAATAACATGTATTCTCAAATGCTATATCCTGGGTCACAGAAAGCATAGAAAAATTATGACTTTACCACAATTGAATATAGCATTTTTTTCTTTTCAGGGCTGGACTCTAACCACTTTTTAAAAAGTTACAGCAAGAGACCCTTATATATATATATATACCGACAAGTACATTCACAGCTCAAGGAAGAGCAACTGGACAAGGATTATGTCTGATAAATTATCTCAAATGTTGACTTTCCCAGATCTTTCATGAACACAATTTGTTGAATATTTAACTAACATATGAAAAGATGCAAATCAGATATTTTTTTTAAAAAAAAAACTCCAGTTAAGAGAATTTAAGTCATTCCTTAAAATTGTTTGTGGATACTTCAGTTGCTTAAAAGATCAATGCAATCAGAAGAGGAAATTATACTCACCAAGGATCCCAAGGAGAATCAGTAAAATGAATGAAAGTTTTGAATGATGAAAGCCACACACGGAACATAAGAATAAAGTTTAAAAGTGCAGAAAATATACAAAAGATTTATATATAAATGTTATATGCTAAAAGACCAATATGAGATAATATGTGCTCTTTAAAAGGGAACACAGGCAGTAATAAACATTTTTCCTTCCAGAGCAATATGGTTCTCTTCCTTTAAACAATACCATGAAATGGGACCTAGGCAGTATGTCTTCTCAGTAGCTGCCCCTGCCCATTGGAATATCTTCCTCAACATTCTGATAGGTGCCTACCCCCCTGGCCTTCCAAAAATTTGTGAAGACTTGGCTGGCCCCACAAGTGTTGGGTAAAGTGATGATGGAGTCCAGTATATTGTTTATTGATGTGTGGTTGCCAGGAGTTTTTGTGTTAGCTTTCTGTGTTTTACTGTTTTTTACAATATTACTGTTTGTAAGCTCCTTGGGGTTATGGTGCATAAGACGGGCAGCTGTATAAGTCTTAATTAATTTAATTTAATTAATTTAAATTTAATTAATTAAACAATTATCATTTTAGAAATCTATTGGAATAATTAAAAATCATAGGCTGATGCAGTCGAAGAGTATCAAATTTAAGAGCAAACCTGGAAGTAGTTTTATATCCTATACATTCAAGAAGGCACCATATGATAAAGAACTAAGAACTGGAAATATATTGTATGTGAATTATGTTGTATCAAGAGCCAAAATAATGAATGAGAGATTGATTGATTTAAAAGTCCAGTTGCCTCTTGAAAAGCATCTTTGGGACATTGATTTATTTTAGTACATATCAAGATGTTCTTGATTTGGGGGAGGGAAAGGATCAAACTTTCAGCAAAGGGATGATACATAGTAATAGCAGTGAATGACATCAACCAACTGAAAATTCATGGTAATACACAAAAGTCTTGGTTCAAAATCCACAGGCTGTGTAGTTGGTCGTAGGAAAGGGAACTGACTGCCAAGTTCTAATGCAAACCACTAGTCTAGGTTAATATTTGCACAGTCTAAGCTAAGAATAGGCAATGCTCTCCTGATGTCAAAGACTACCATTGCCACAATTCTGTTATCTTGGCTGAGGCTGATAGGATTTGAAACTTAAACCAAGTTGTGTATCCTGCTCCACACAGACAGCCAGTAGTTGTCTAGAAATTTGGCAGGGCAATCTGGCCAACCCTGTATGAAATTACTTACGATTATCACTGATAATGGCATCCAATGAAAGTCTGTTCAAGCTCCTACAGCATAGTATGTAGGCTGGCATTGGAGACTCTCAGAGCAGCATCAAATCTGAGGTAAGGATTTTAGTCAGACTCAGAATTTCTTGGTCCACACAGTCTCCATATGCTTATCCCAGGTCATCTCAGACTTATTATATATGAATGGTGAAGCGCTATATCTTGTGGTCACCTCAGAACTATGGTAATGTGATCTCAGTCTTTTTTTGTATTTATCATTAAAGTGCTGAAATTCAAAGAGTATAAAAAGGGAGCTCTTCCCTTTTTACTGTTGTCATTTTTAGCAACGGATTGCAAAGCTGGGGGCTTTGATAACTCTTAATTTGCCTACAGAACAGCATTATTAATAAGCCAATAAGAGAAATAAATAACCTCTCAAATTTCAACATAGGAAGTGGATATTTCAGCCACACCAGCTATGGGGTTATTTAAGAAGGTAGAGTCATGTTGTCCACTTTCCTGAATCTTTACCATGTGAATTTCAGGCAATTATTCCCATTTATGGCATCAGAATGATGTCTCAGTGACCAGTAGATAAGGATATGTGTTGAAAAGGCTTAAAAATAGATAGAAGCATAATTTGTAAGGTGTGTTCCTTGTATTTGGAATGAAATCTTTGTTTCTTTGTTTTTCTTTTAAGGCTTAGATTTTTTTTCCTGTGTTTTCATGTTCATAAGAGCAATATTCAGCAACTGTGATCAGAATGAACTTCCAAACAGCTCGCTTTATGGGCAAAGTAATTTGGGCTTTAAAATGTGTTGCCTTTTAATAGGTAAATTAATAGTCCGAGCTTACCTTAATATGCATCATGTCAAAAACAGCATCATTATACAAATATATGCTCTGAAAAAGTCAGAAATAATTTTACAATGCGGTTTTTTTAAAATATGGTTATAGATCTGACAACAACATTGAACTTGGCTATAGTAGATATTTTGGCTTTTTGAAGGCTTTCAAGAAAAGTCCTCCAGTTGAGGTAAAATGCTTATATTGCCATATGACAATTAAAATTATCACATTTGGAGGGGCTGCCTAGAATTTAACTGAAGGGTAGACAAAAGGCTCTTTTTGTGTGCGAATCTGCCAGAACCAGATGTTCCCGAAACATTAATGCAAAATTAAAAGAAACTTGTCATGAATGCTTAGAGCAGCTGATAAAAATGGATCAAAGGGCTCAAGCAAATCGCTTCTCAAGAGTTTGAATGGACTGATGGAAATTATATTTGGATATTTGGATAATTTCTGTGATTAATATATGGCTCTCTTAGATGTGTGAGATGAATGGACAAAATACAGAAACAACTTCCTCCGAATGCTAATTTTTAGTTCCTTTTTAGTTAATCTACATAAGGATTTTGTTTGTTAGATAGGATTTCTGGTTGCCAAAGAGTACAATTCTACACATACAATATTTGCTGAGATACAGCTCTCTGTTCAGTATAGTTAACAGAGCTTCCTGTTTAAGTGGGTTTAAGATTGGAGCTTAGTGTTTCAGGCAAGTAGAAATAGAATATTTTCTATTTTTGTATAATCCTGCCTTTTTTCCAAGGAATTCAAATTATATCAATGGATCTTTTCTACCCTTTTTATCTTTACAATAATTCAATAATATGAGATAAGGTGAAGTCTGAGACATGCTATGCCTAGATACAAGGTTGTTTTTTTGCAAAATGTCGCCCCTTTCTGATTCTTTCTTCCTGTCAGAACCACAACAAAATGTTCACACATTTCTCTTGAGTTTCATAATTTGCTGAGTAAAAGTCTATTAAATTTCCATAGTACTTTAATCAGATGATGACAAAATATTTATTTTTGAATAATTTTTGTCCAGCCTGCTTCAGTCTATTGCCTGGTTTCTGTTCTTTTCCCCCAATTTCAGAATATCAAGTCTACATTACCCGCTTAATTTTTATTTCCTGGCCCTTTCTTAGGTGCTTATAACATATAATATATGATTCCCAGATGTCTCCTTCCTAAGCTTGCTGGGCCAAGGCCAGCTTCTTTAACTTCAGGTACACAAAATATTTCCACACCCTGATGAGGCAATTAGCAATACTTTCCACCCACCATCCAAAGGAATATGAGCTATTTTGTGAAAGAGAAGCATTCTGTTGTGTCATTTCTTTAGTCCTTACAGATGCACAGTGACCATTTAAGTATCCACAGATGGCTTTCCATAAATTACTAGTTGCAGTACGAATTAATTGTTAAATTTAAGTGCTAGACAGCCACCTGTTCTACCTCCTTCATGTGCAATGGCTTTGCCCACAGTTATTTCTAGTGAATCTGAATATTATAAGGATAGTGCAGCAAAAATTTCTATGGTTTGGAATTAGAAAGAACTGTGGATGCTGAGGTTACAAACTTTTCCAGTGTTACATTTTGATGTCATTTTAAAGAGGATATTCACAGGAATGGTAAGTGGTTATGTAGATTTTTGGGAGGCTATCTATTAATATTGACTCATATGAAGAATATGTCTGTGACCATTCCATGATTAAAATTATCTCTTATATTGCAATGCAAGTTACGAGCAAAATGAGGCACCAAGGAAGTGATCCCAAAGCAATAGTAACAGCTTAAACTGAGATATCTAATTGTTCTTTAAAAGGTCTACAAGAATCAATAATCAGAGCCTTTGTTAGGCAATGAGAAACCCAGAGAGCAGAATATTAATAGAGCCCACTTCACTAGGATCATCATCACAGCAGATGACAGCAGTAGCTAAGGCATGATTATTTCCTGGTTTCTAAAATTTCCCTGTGTCAGGAACATTTTCTTCTTTCTGAACGTTTGCTCTAATAAAGTGCCCTGAAGCCTGTGCTTTGCCAGGAGACCATATGTGCAGAGAAAGATGTGAAACCTGATAATTTATGCCTCAAAAAGAGAAAGACTAAGTAGATGCAGAACGGTTCTTATATCTCTGACATCTACATAAATAGTTTAAATCCTTTTGACTCTTTAATAGTAAGAAGCTGCTGTATTCAGAGCGATCAACCTTAATGGATGAACTGATCGGAGAAAAAAAATACTAAAGACATTTCCTCAGCTAACTAAACCTCAAGACTGGTCTGGAGTTTTAGATGGTTCCTATCAGGCATTGGCCTACATAAAATTTTATTATGAAGCAATGAAAATAAGGTAATGATGAGATTTCTTTTTTTAACAGGGACTTTCTTAAACTTGAGAAAGGTGATGCAGGTGGGCTATTATCATAAAATGGACTGATGAGAAATCAAGAAGACATATTTTCTCTTTGAAATAAACTCATAAAAGCATATACCCAAAAAATGTTATTTTGGGTTGCCTTGAGGAAAACGTATCTAGAATTAAACAATTATATAACTAGCCAAAATCAATATAGCCTAAAATAACCATAGTTTGAGACTGGTTTTTTCCAGTTAATGTATACTAGAATGAGGTTCTTATGCTTATTGTCTGCTCTTTTAAAACTTTGGTAAAGGTTTGCAATTAGCAGCTAATCTTATAATTTTATTGACAGTATTATAAAGTTTGGTAATACAGTTGCATTGTATAAGTATGCTATGTACAAGTATGGTAGTTCCATCTCAAAAATCTTTCCTAACTGGAAAAGCTACAGAAAAGGAGTAATCAAAAAGAAGGAAGAACAGACATATATTTGATTAAATATCTTCAAATATTTTTATAAGGGCATGGGATAAAATGCCAGGAAACCTACAGTCAATGTTTATAAAAGTGTGAATCTTTGGCATTCAGAAGGCAGAGATTATTTATTAGCTCTTTTACTGGTTTTGTATCCTGTCTTTCTACAGAAATTGCACTCAGGACCACTAAAAAAACAGTTGCCAATTACTTCAAGAGTCATTTGTTGGCAATTATTTCAAGTTGCCAATTATTTCAAGAAAGTTTGTTTATAGAATGTATATAGCTGCCCATCTTATTCTCTGGGCAACTCACCAAGCAAAACATAAAAACAAGAAACAAACAATATTACAAAAAGCCAAGCTCCTAAAAAGGATAATCCAATCAAACTATGCATGTTGGTCTCTGTTAACAGCCTTGGCCAAGTGCATCAGAAACAAGCCTGGTCTTCAAAGTTTTCCAGAAGGCAGATAGGATCAGGGCTATCTAGATCTCCGGGGACTGCTATTCCATTAGATGGGCATTGCATCACAGAATGATTTCTTGGGTCCCTTTAGATGGCACTGTTTCACAGAAGGGACTTAGAATTTGCTCATTCCATTGGACCCCATGTGATGGATGGTCCATCTCAATATGTCCAGAGATCAATATCAGCAAAAAAGCTCCCTTAAAAATGCTTTCACTTGCTGAGGTCTGTTTGTCAAGCATAAAATATAAGAGAAAGTGTTCCCCTATATTTCTCAGACACTGAAATACCCCTTGGAATTTGTGCTCAGCCTCCACAACTTCCTCTCAGAAAATGAGTTGACTTTCCTTTTCAGCCACGCCTTTTTTTTCCCTCTGGTTTAACAGTATTTTTTTAAACTGATTTTATGAGATTATTCAATGAGTTTTTAATTGTTCAGCCAACTTGACTGTTCCATTAATAAACAGATTAATAACAAATAAGAATACAGACAGCGGCAAGAGTCCTTCTTTGAGAGAGATGGGCAGTTTAGAAATGGGAATGAATGAACGAATGAACGAATGAACGAATGAATGAATGACAGACAGACAGACAGACAGACAGACAGACAGACAGACAGACAGACAGACAGACAGACAGACATGCTGACAACAATTGTCTTTGTTCTGCCTACAGGTTTCTGGTATGGATTATAACAATACTGCTAGAAAAAAAGCTGTCTTGTGGTCTTATGATGGGAAAAGTTTCCCAAACACTTGAGAGTTTTATTCTAAACCTTCCATTAGGAAAGAATGGGTTGGGATTGCTTAATATGAATTAGGATTAACAAACTAAGGTACATCTGCTCTGTTTAACAGTCCACACGGTGCGTCAAATTTACAATTTGAATAAAGGTTCATTTTAAAAAAAACCACCCTAAAGTCTGCAGAAAAAAAATTACTAGATCAAGACAAATATGCATTTTTATCTTGAGTGATGAAATTTAGTGGCACTTTTCCCCCCACCTCTTTCTTCCTTAGGCATCAGAGTTACACAGGTTTTAAGTATGGTACTTTATTTACAGATTTGATTATTCAATATACAAAATTGCAGAAAAATCAGCTGGTTGGTAAGTTGTGTCAAACCTATACAGTCTTGATTTCAGTATTTAAGAGAAAAAAGAAACCCATGAGCCAAATCCTTTTGTAGCCCAAGGGGGTTTTCTAGATTGCACTGCTGAAACTGGTGGCAAAACTTTTTACTGGATTATTTTCAGCATTAATGATTCTTCTAAATGCATTGAAAAGCAAACAGTTCAATATTTTTTCACTTCAACCCACACAGTACCACTAGAAATACCAAGTTTGTTTTTTGAAGATGGAGAGAATAAAAGTTATCTATTCCTGTTTTATACTCAGGCTGACTCTTCTTCATATGTTCAGCCTAGACTACACCTTCTCATGGTCCATACCTCAACAGTTACCATTTTAAAACCCAGTCTCCCTCATACTTTATGAGGAATAATTAAGTTGAACACATGTCTATGTAATTACATACCACCATTAGCAGATAATTAGAAAGTTAAAGGATAGTTAAGCAAACATACTGCTGAATTATACAAAAATACCTTTCCTGATTTAAAACATTCTGGAGCACACTACTGTACTGTGGGGCTTAGCTCAAAAATATCATTTGGGGCAAAATTAATGTGGTTAAATGTTTTTTTCCCAAAACAGCTAATGAAACTTCCTAATGTGTCACAATAAATAGTTTTAAACACTAGTGGGTGGATTTTAACTAGCACATTTATGGAAAATGCAAAACTGCAGCGGCAATTCTACTTAGGAGATGCTACATTTACAATGCAAGCATATGAAAGTCTACTCAAAGTAAGCCTTATTACCCTGATCTGGGCTAATTTCTAGGTAAATGTGAAAAATTTGTATTGACTATATAAAGTTAAATATAGTGCAAATTTACTGCTGATATTGAGACAGTTCATTTAATAGGGATTAAAAAGTATTTATGGAATACTTACTTGACCACAGTGATCAAAATGAAGCATTGCAGGCAAACTCCCCCCATAGCCTGGAGTTCGATCCTGATGAAATTCAAGGTTGGGTCTTCCTTTCATCCTTCCAAGGTCAGTAAAATGAGGAGCCAGATTGTTGAAGGCAATATGCAAATAATATTTACATTGTAAAGTGCCCAAAGAGGCTATAAAGCACTATATAAGCCTATATAGTGTATAAGCCTAAGTGCTATTGCTATTGCTATGCTATTCAGAGTAGATTGTTCTAAGGTATCAAATAATTGATGCATTATATATGGAAGATATGGTAGATATCTTTTATAAAGCTAGCTTAGAAAAGTTTTAGCGTGCTGACATACCTTATGGCAATTTCTTTCAACAACTGTGGCTAAAAAGCCACAGAAAACTGAAAGGATGGGAAATAAGAATAAATAACAAAATGATGACTATAAGGGTCATTTTAATAAAAATGATGTATGAACTCAATCACAAAAGTATGTGCCAACTAATATTATTAATTGTGCAAGGATATCATAAACCAGCAACCAGGACTGATTGAAATAAGTAATAATGGGTGCTACAGGTATGGAAAATTGTTAAATGGTTAAAATTATTGTAAACATTTGAAAAAAAATATAGAAACATTAGAAGAAAAAATCAGGACCTGAATATTCTATAAATGATGGCGAAATCATAAGATGTATTGACAGATCTTGATATAAATGTATCATTGATACATTTTGATGTTCTCAGAACATCCTTATTCATATGAAAAATTAAAGTCATGTATTCTGTATTTGTATAAGCATAATTATCTTTTTTCATATATAGGCATATTTATGATTATTAAAAATAAAAATAATTATATTCAACTCTCTTTAATTAATGACAGCTCAGGTAAATCATCATCTAAAGCTAATTCATAGATCCATGTGTATCATTTGAGAAATTGCATGTGAATCAATTATCACAAAACACAATCATTCTCAGCACTGAGATATTACCAGGATGGAGGAAAGAAGCACCATATTTGACCAGCAACAAGGGACGTATACAAGAAGGTATACCAGGTTTCAGAGTAGTTTGCATAATACATTATTCATGTATATGTATGAATCATACACTGTGTATTATCTTGACTGCAGGAACTTGTGAATATCCAAACTTCCCTCATTAGCTGTCATGCTTAACAGCCAGTCACCCAAACAGAGGAGACAGGGAACTCCTCTAATATCTTGATTGTTCTTTAAATTAGGGGGGGCAGTAACTATAGCCCCAAAACCATGTGTACCCCATCATATTCAAAAATTGCCACTGAACTATACTATTAATATATAAAGAAATATTAGAAACCTTCAGAATAATTGCTTTATTTTTAATTAAAATAATGCTTAAATCATAATTAGAGTTTTCTTTACATTCCGCCCACTTTTTGGACTGTACTCACAGCTCGCATCTCATAAAGCCAAACAATCTTGGCCTAAAAAGATTGCATATCTTTGAATGTGAATTAATGAGTAGCATGGTAAACAGTACTCTTGTAGTAACTAAGTAAAGCACGAAGCATCTTCTCCTACCAATTAATTGCAAAGCAAAACAGTTTCCAAACTCATCAAAGTACAAGTGTAAAATCTGCCTGCAACCCTTTAAAGTAGCTATGGCTTTGTTCTTGTTTCAGGATTCCTTGTTAATTTTCAAGAGTTTGGAAACTTATGCTACTTATTAAACACAATTTGCTCTGCTTAATTTTAGTTATGAACTTCACTCTGTGATTATGAAATTGGGCTGTTTTTACTAAATATGGTTCTTACGTAGTGTTTTAGATCAGAAAAAAAGAGCAGCATTAACTTGAATATGTTGACTCCTTAAACTAGCTTCATCTTTTCCCAGGTTCATATAAAAGACTATTTTAATGAATAGCAGAAACATGCTGTGCTTTTTCTGAATCAGTTTTCAAGTTATGAAGCATATATCTCACCCTTGATATGCAAGATATGAATATCTTGCGTATGTTTGTGTGTATGCATGTGTGATAGATACAGAGAAATGATTGTTAACCAGAAAAATACATGTCAAAGAAATGTGTACCTGCACATCTACACAGAGTAGATGGCATGGTGGCACTGCCTTATCTATTCTGGCATGTGCCAAGACAAATAAATTGCCCCATTATGTCAAAAACCTCAATTTCAAGTTTTTCTAGCAGCAGAAAACTTCTGGAGTCAGCACAGAACAGCTCCAGTGGTTGCTAAAGGGCACACATTAGACGATGTGTTTTGCTGCTACTATAAAAACAGAATTATGGATGTTTACAGTAGCTATTCCCAAATATCCAAAACACCTTGCTTAGTTTTTATTGTTTACTTCTCAACACCTTGTGTGGCTTACTTGGAATCTTCTCATTTTAAAAGGCATCTATATTTGTTAGTTTGAAATACTGTATTAGAGATAGATAGACAGATAGATAGATAGATAGATAGATGAGGAGAGAGAGAGGATCCAGGTTTGCTCCTAGATCATGTGGTAATAGTACCTCGTTCCCACTTTTAACATCTGCATGAAGGCACTGAAAAAGGTCATCCATCAGTTTAGTGTGCCATATCATCAAAATGCTGATAATATCCAATTTATTTTGCCAACCCAACGCATTCTGGCAATGCAGTTGAAGTACATTTTTCATATCTGAAATCTGAATGGAAGAGACACCATTGGAAATACTATGTGTAATTCCTCATTACTAGGAAATTAAGAGGATAGGATATTTCTATCTTGACTAAAACTTGTTTCTCTTCATTTCTACCCACACATTTGAGTCAGGCCCCCTGGAGCAATAGAGAATGATAGGTACTATCAAATAAGCAAGAAGTCCAATTAATATAACAATTTTAAAGCAGCAATCTGATCATGCTTACCTTTAAGATTAAAAGTAACCTTTCCTGGAATAGAAACCCAAGGTGACTCATAATGACATTTATAAGTCATTTTATTACCTCAAGTGAAAATTGGGTATACTGTGATAAATAAGAATCTTATTTAGTGACAGCAACCGAGGCTAGGGTTATGGTGTAAAGCTGGCTATTTTTGTGT